>PVJO010001050.1:0-191203 GCA_004026905.1 Hystrix cristata
GACACTCATGAGCACACATCGAATTGTTTCTCTGATATGAGAAACCATAACTGTAAATAAGGACAAAGAGATGTAATAGATATTATATAAAAGGAGGGTGGTGCACAGAGGAGAGGAATACTAGAAAGAAAGAAGGGGAAAAGCAGAAAGGCAACAGGGGAAAGAGAGGGGAAAGGGAAAATATGGACAATGATGAATGAACCTGCTGTAAATAGGGAGGGAGGGAGCAGAGGGGAGGGGCGGGGAAGAGGGGGGAGAACCAAGATGCATCATGTATAGGTACAGAATAATTGTAATGAATGTGACCATTGTATGTAGAATGTACCAATACATGTTCTTGGTTTAAAATAAAAAAAAAAATAAGCCAACAATGGCCTGTGTGTGTTGACTCCTAGATTCTTCTTTCTCCACTGCAGGCAGAAGCCCACTCATGTAAAAGACGACCAGCTCTAAACTCATTTCACACATCCAGTTGTTAAATCAATCTAAAAAGCATGTCTTAGTCACTCTTCGTCACTGAGACAAAATCCCTGATACCCTTAAATTAAAGGAGAAGACATTTATTTTGGCTCACGGTTTGTGGAGGTTTCAGTCCGCAGTCCACTGGCTCCAAGGCAGGACAGCATGGGAGAGGGACCTGGGTAGAGGAAAGCTTTTCACTTTGTGACGGACAGGGAGCAGAGCCTTTTCCAACCAGACCCCACTTTCTAAGAGCAAGTCAGTTACAATGCTCCATATTCCAATCGCTTTCCAAAGGTCTCACCTGCAATCACATAAGGCTTTCGGGGGACATCTAGATATAAACCGTAACAAAGCAGATAGTTCAAATAAGTAGATTTTTGGCCATTTGGAGTCTGCATGTTTTGTGTACTCTGTAAAAATGTACTCAGCAGCTACTAGCAATAGAAAGCTAAGCTCCAGGCCATAAAGACTCCCCCTGGAGCTCTCCAGCTCAGAAACTCCTGCTCCACTGCTGGTGATGTCACCTAGACATATAAGCTCCTCACCAAGTATTCTCTCCCCTGAGACTTGCACTGCCCTCTTCTTTCCCCGCACCTTAAACTTCAGAAGGTGTCATGCTAGCAGACTTCTGCCTCATGCAATCCTCTCAAAGTGGCACCCGATGAAGTTGATGTGTGCTAATCTACTTTGTGGTCATGTCTTTTTCCTTGATCAGATCCCAAAATCTTTCAAAATCCCTGCAATGCTCTAAAGTACTCCTAGGTTCTTAAGGAATTAGGTGTATGCTGTATGTATCAGCATACACCTAATTCCCAAACCAGATGGATGAATTCAGTTTACTGTTGCTCATTTATGGTTGGTATTGGTCAATATTCAGTTCCACACTGGTGTTATATGACAGTAGTATCACTAAGGCACAGGCAATTCTCAGTTTACGATTGTATTTGTGACATAGAAATGAACGAATTCATAAATAGATCACTATGATCCATAACTGCCATTCTCCTTAACTCATCAGCTTTCCACCTTGAAGATAATGCTGTACCCTCACAGGAGCAGTTGAATTACATTACAGAAAATGTTTACACACTATAAAGACACAAAAAGAAAAATATTTTCTAGTGACAGAAAAGTAAGGGAACACTCAGAAAAAAAATTTTTGAGGTTTTTGTCAGAAGAACACAAAATCCCATCCAAATAGCCAAAGTCAGAGTAAACTCAGTTACGGAGTAAGTAATGATAGTACTGGACATGGAACAAAATAAGTATCAATCACTCCACAGTTAGAAATAAATACCATAAGAAATGAGTAAATGGGAAGAAGAAACAGCTCTTACTTACAGTAGACTGGATTAGCAAGTGTATAATGAACAACCACAAAATGGAGACTCAATATTAGGCAACTATCACAAAGACAGTCGTAGAAAAGATTCATCCATGATGCAGAAGTTAATGGGTCAAAGTTGGAGATAGTGTATGTGTATGGTCTCAACATTCAAGTCCAAGGCAATTATGAACTACAAAAGGATAAATAGTAACTTTACAGTACAGAACTGCAGCAGATGCCCCCTTCACTAAATTATCAAGGTAGATACTGTCCATAACACGATATGAAAATCATGAATTCCTTAATATGATATGCCAAAGACACATCATTTCTGCAGTACTGTTGCCCAAAATGCATAATTTCACTCCACTCATGAGAAAATGTGAGAGTTAAAATTGAATACTATAAAATGACTTATCAGCACTCTGAGTGAGCAGCAAGTGATATAAGATAATGAGGGACTGAAAAACTGATACAGACTGGAAAAGACTAAGCAGAATTAAGGACTAAATGCAATGTATGGTTCTGGCTAGGATCCTGGGATAGAGAAAGGACGACAGTGAACAAATTGATGAAATGTGGGAAAGAGCTACAGAAGATAAGGTGAATTGATGTTAATTTCCTGTTCTTGAACATTACACACACCATGGTTATGTAAGGTGTTAACACTCAGTAAGCTGAGTAAGAGAAATAAAGGAACACGTTGCATTATTTTCCCAACTTTTATGTAAGTCTAAAATAGGTCCAAATAAAAAGTTCAATAAAATAAAGTAAAATAAAACTAGCAGGTAGTCAGTGAAGCAACACTAGAATGCTAGTCTCACAGCTGGGAAAAATGGACTACAGTTAAGTGTCCAGAAGTCTTTGATCCAATTTTTCAGGTCAAAAAAAAAAAAAAGAGCGAAATAGAAAATTTCCATCATTTAATCAAAGCAACCTAGACACAAACACCCTGGTTTTCCACTCAGGGTTCACTTCCTAGACTGCTTATTGTTATACTAAAGTAATAGGCAGGGAGTAAAATGCCAAGGAGAGTTCTATAGAATTAGAAACAGTGTGTGATACATTGACCACGCCCCAGGTTTTGTGTCCATAGACTGTCAACAGAGAATAAAATCAACCTAGTTGAGAAGGATGAAAAGTCCCTATCTGAAGCTAATTAGGATTGCAATCTAGAAAAATAAAGGTTCAAGCAGCATGTTCTGAGGTTTTACAAAATGGCAGCTCCAACGTTTTACAAAATAGCTTTAAACCAAAAAGGAGTTGGTATTGTAATTGTATCACTTGTTAGTCAGGAATTAACAACAGATTGGCAGAAGTTGATCTGTCTTAAGGGAGAAACCAAGGGAAACTCTAACTCATCTAGCTTCAATCACCTTTGATTACTTGTTTTTATCACCAGTTTAGACATCACATAGCTAAGCAGTATAGTTGCCTTAGCTTTGCTATAGATAACACCTCTGAGTTATGGTTCATGATAGTAATTATCTCCTAAATTGTTTTTCAGAAACTTGGAGGTAGCGCCAAAGAGTTGATATCGCTGACTTTTCTGAAGCTGCTCAAGTGTCCAATGGGTTAACTTTTGACATCAGATGGCCTAACACACCCCCCTCAAAGGATGTTATCCACCATGTTTTAAACATGAGCCCCATGGACAGCCATGATGTTTACACATGTGCAGACAATTGCTAACTCACTGTTTTCAGCCTCTAATTTCCTTGCCTGCATGATTCAGAACACTCTGGTTTTTGAGCCCGTAATTATCCCTAAACTCTATCCTAGCGGAATGAGACAAGGCTCCTGCCTTCTAATGTTGGCCACCTCTGAATAAACTATTCACAAAACTCATCAGTGTTTTTCACAAAAGTGTCTGTGACTGGCATGTGGCACAGTGGGCAATGCACAGTTTATAACACATGGCAGGGGTTGGGAAAAGTCTCAGTCTCTGAAGGTCAGCAGAAATTAATATTCCACAGTCAGCTCTCATGAGGGGATCTGCAGGGTGGTTTGCAGCCCAGTTCAGAGCTACGGACTGACATACCGAGATCTAACAATGGCTTCCCAGACACATTGGTTAGGATGGTTTTCCAGAACTTGTGTTCACCTTTAACTGGAGAGTGTTGAAAGAAAAAGTGAGGAATAATCAATAAAATTACAGCTAACAATTATGAAAGTATAGTCAAATATTTCTTAAAATAAAAGTAGAACGTAATTAGAGAAGATTTACTAAGTATGTGTGTTGGGTGGGGAGGCTTTTTGTTTTGGGAAAATAACAATATTCCAGGAAATTGTGATGTTACTATTCTCACCACAAGACTGTTAGTAATATAGACAAAGCACTTTTTAAAAAAGGATGTTTCAGCATTATGATAAAATGGCAATGAAATTTTTGTCCCTTAGTAATTAAAGTTCTTTAAGACTTCATGGAAATAAAGGAGAAATAACTAGGGATATTTCAAACAGAAATGATGGATAATGTGAAATCTTGCCCAGATGATCTAATTGGCTCCGTAATAAAAATGTCACAATGTACATTCATCAGACATACTAAATGATTATCATTTTATCTGGAACACAGAGTTGCTAACTTATGTATTGAAAAATTACCATGTGATGGTTCTTAATGGTGGCTACACATAAAAATCACCTGGAGAACTCTCTATACCCACGTCTGACCCTGCCCTCAGAAACTGATTGAATTCATGGGGGTGCAGCTGAGCACCGATGTTTTCAAAGTCCTCAAAGAAATGCTAATGTGCCTTATCCCCCCAGCTTAGAAAAAAATAACTGTTACAGATTCTTTTCATTGAAATATGCCTGTCATTTTATACAACATACATACTAAGCAGCACTGGGGATCAATTGCAGGAGCAGAGCTGCATCCTCAGTCCTTTATTTCGTTTTATTGAGACAAGATCTAAGTTACCCCGGCTGGCCTTGAACTTGTGACCTGCCTGCCTCTGACTCTGAAGAAGCTAGGATTACAGGCGTGTGCCACCTTGCCAGGCTCCAAATACATTCTTTGGAAAAATATCAGTGACACTTTGTTAAGGACAGATGATAAGGAACTAATCAAATTATATGACTATGTACCAAGAGTAAGTGTTCTGCTATTACTTTTGTTAGAATAATTACTAGTTTTTAAATTTTGCTTTTTAATGTATACATATATACTCATGTGTGTATATATATATGGGGGGGGTTAAATTCTCCAAAATAAGCTTTGGAGAATTAGCTTTCATGTAGCACTAATATATCAGACCAACAAAATTTTTGGTCAACAAAAACCTTGGGAACTTTTAATTTCAGCACTTCTGTTTTCCACTCTATGTGTCACTCAAGCTAAAAATTTTTCTTGAAACTGGTCTAATCCAATTTTATTTTGTTCTCGTCCTCTAAAAACTTGTTCAGCATTTGCAATTTTGCCCATTCTCTACAGGAAGAAAGCTAATTGAGGCAGGCTTTGTGCTGAGTACTTTATAAACATATCCACATTTAGGAATGTAAGTATGAAATAGGTATCGCTAGCTCTATTGAAGGATAAGGAAATGGATTTGTAGGCAGAGTAGTGCTCAAAAGCTAGCAGGCAGCAAAGGTGAAATTTAACCCACTGAATCTACCAACTTTCTCCCTGTCTTCCATGAACCACTCCAGTTTCACCCCATAACTACAATCTTTCCCCTTCAGTGGTTACCTTTCATCTTCCTTTTTGCGTCTTCCTTAGCCATTCTCTTCAACTTCAAATCTCACTTCTAAAAGTCTTGAAATAATGAATAGCCATGAGTTACTGCTGAAAACAAGTAGCTCTAATCAAGTATGCTGCTTTCGAAATTCCTTCCTCACCTGATTGAGGTCAACTTAAGCACACTTTACCCGAGGTCCTTAAAGAGTTTTATCTTTGACAGTGCGATGTTTGATATAGGAACTGTGTCTCATTCTCTCACCTCAATGCTAAGAACAGAGAGTTTCTCCTTCTCAGGTTCTATAGGCTTATGAGTGGATAGATTTGGCACTAATATAGCAGGTGGGATGGAGCAAGTTCTTTTTGGTACCCTACTGGGTAGCAAGCAGCTACTTAGCTACTGTCCTTTGAGGAAAGCCCCGAAAGGCAAGGAAGACTCAGCAGGTACCATCGAAATCGTCAGAAGATACCAACATAATGTCTACATCTGCCTCACTTGACACAAGTGTATTTCAGTGCCCTGCTTCTTGACATCATAAATGGAGAAAAATAACCTGTAGCTTTTTTCTCCTCATCCAAATTACATTTAGATGTTATAGGTCAATTGCTCAAAAGCCAATGGCTAAATGGCCGATTTAATGAATTTGCTCAAAGAATTAATTCATTTTAATTTACCAGTTTTAATCATCTTTTTTATAAGAACTTTTTTTTAAAAATCACATTTGTCTCTGACTTATTCCTGCTGGAGTTACAGACCAATAGGACAGTGGAAGAGAAAGAGGCCTTCACAGCCACCCAAAATAGCATAGTTTTTAAAAATGTATGAAATATTTCCAAAAATTTTGTGAATGTTTTTGTCTGCCAAACTAAAGTTAAGATAAATGAGGAAACTGGGCCAGTGGTTTTCTATGAATTCCTGTGCTGAGGGGTGGTTCCCAACTGACAGTTCACAAGTCCTGTTACTTTCGCTTGTCCTTCTTCATGTCTGCTCATAGGGATCAATGGATTGTTTTTGTATCCATTTTGAACGTATTTACCTGACATTTTCATAAGACTTTGACTCTATTCATGTTTATTCAGCATGAATCTTTGAAGTCTTTGCTGGGAATAGATCGTTCTAAGGCATGAGTACCAGGATCAGCTGATGTTTCGTTAACACTTTCCCATCCATGCTCACATCTAAGACACATTAGTGTTCTAATTAAAATCACAGCAACTTCAGGACACACAGGCACACGTGGCAAAGCCTAACTGACTAGTGAGCATTTCCAGCCATGTCCGTTACATCCTCTCAGTCTCAGCGTTATTCACATTTTAGGCTGCAAGATTCTTTATTGTAGGGGGCTCTTCTGTGTGGCAAAGCTTAGCAGCACAGATGACCTCTATCTATCAGGTGCCAGTAGCATTCCCTTCCTCAGCTGTGACACCCGACATGCCTCCGGACATTGCTAGAGGGCAGCTGATTCCAGTGAAAAAATACTGAAGTTGACTTTCAGTAAAACCTTCCAACAGAGAATTCTAAAAGCCTTCGATTGCATCATAAAACACTTTTACTTCACTAACATCACACAAAGATGACTGTAAACTCGAAAGATCACACGATGGCCTATAATACGCCGGGATGTATCAGACAGCTGTACAAAGACTGAGCCTCTGAAGCTGATTTGCTGGTGTCTTTTTATTACTTAAATGGTTGTATCTCTAGTAGAGCCCTCAAATGACGGCCTATTTATAGAGTTCTGTCGTAACTGTAGATCAGTTGTCTGTTTTGGTTGTTGGGTCCCAAGCACTACTACAAAATCTAACTGACTTTATTTCCATAAAAATCTTTTTTCTTTAAAGAAAAAGAATTTTTAAAAATTATGCTTTGTTTTTAAGCAAGCTGCATAAGCACTACATTATCAGGAACTGGCAAAAACAGTATTACATAGACTAAAAATTAGACACAATAGGCTTTACAGATTTAAATTTGAAACTTTACAGTAAAAATGCCCATTTGGGCTTAAGAAATTAGATAGAATTATTTAAATCTCTCCTTTATCATGTTTCCAGAACTTGTTTTAACTACTCTTTTAAATGCTCTATAAAGCAACTATATTCAAACTACCACAGGGGAGTTGGCATTAATGTGATTACTTTTCTAAGAATAAATATTAGGAGTATTTCATTTTTAAAAAATATACCTGACAGAACATTACTTATAGATGAGATGCCTTAGCTCATGGGAACTTCCCTCTTCATGACCCTGTTCCAACTCTCTATGTGCCAGAGGTTGATTCTATTTTAAATAAGTCCTTTAGCTTCAGGTTTAGGTCAATCTATTCTAGATTTCCCTAGAGTTGCTAATTCAAAAGTCTCCTGAAGTTGTTTCAAATGAATTTCTGCTGAAACATCTTGGCACTGGTGCACAGAGAGGAGGAGCAAGACTCACTTCCAGGACGGCCTCATCCTTCCTTCCTCTCCAGCCTTCAAGTGTTCCCTGCCTTCCATCTAATCCATGTCCCAAAATCCTTAACCCTTCATATAAGATACATTATACCTATCCCAATACTGAAAGTCTACTCTATTTCCCCCATTTTAAAAAATATACATGCATGCATGCCTACATATATCTTCACTCAGAAGGGCTTGGTCAGTTTGTGCCCCCAAATCACAGGAAAATTAAATATGACTAAAAACATGATTTGGGAATGAAATAACAAGTACTAAAAATTTTACTACAGGGGAATTTTTTAAACTGCCATTAGCCAAAAAACTTAACTGTTCAGAGCTAGGAGTAGAGCTCAGCAGTAAAGTACTTCCCTAGCATGCAAAAGGCCCTGGGTTCAATCCCCAGGACCACAATAAATAAATGAATGAGTGAATGAATGAAATGGCTTTTTTAAAAGGTATGAAATGATAAACATACATGCATAAAATCAAGATCCCTTTACATTGCAACTCAATATAAAAGAAAAATTAGTCTGGTTTCTTTTTTACTTTATGCAATGTATTTTACTTTAAGCTTTGTTAATTCACTTTGGATCTATCATATCCTGAGGTTTTTATACACTGATCCAATTACTCTGCTAGAGATCCAAGTCTAATAGTTTCCTTTCAAATGTATCCACTTTTTGTTAAGAAGAATATAGTCATTTTTAAAATTTTTACACAATTTTATTTTTATTATAAATTTCCTTCAATCACTTTGGGCCCAGCATGTCCTTAGGTTTTACCCACTCATCAAACTGCTCTGCTGTGAGATAGCCAAGTTCAACAGCAGTTTCTTTCAAGGTTGATCCATTTTTGTGTGCAGTTTTAGCAATTTTTGCTGCCTTGTCATACCCTGAAGAAAAAAATAAAAGGACAACACAAGAATTAGTGGTGACACTTGGTTTTCTAAAGCAAAAGGTAATCATTATTGTTTATCTCATATTGATACTATGAACCTCTTATGTGATACTTTTTATTTTTACAAATATTTAACAGTGACTACCTTAATAACTGTTACTTCTCATATAGAATAAGATCTCCATTTTTCTTAAGGGATACAGGCTTTGACCAATTAAATGCTCTAGTCCTAAGAGAAATACAGTGCTGTATGGTAAGGAGCTGTGTGAGTACCCTGGGAGGACAGCGCTGCCCTTCAGAATGCTTCCTGCAGCTCCTCTCTGCTGGGCCCCACTGAGCAGCCTCTACTCCCAGGCCCTCTGTTACACCGAGAGGACTGGGGAAGTGTGAGCAGAAAGGCAGACTCCCAAGATCACAGATATAACATTGACTTCAGTTATTTGCTTTTTAAATTAACAAAGTTACAGAATTAACAGAAGTTCTGCAGTTCTGCAAGTTGTCTGACTTAACATAATTTTTAAAAATCAGAAAGCAAAATTAAACTAATGTGAGAAGAAGAAGAGGAAGGAAGAGGAGGAGAAAAACAGGCAAAGATCAGAGGAATATGAGCAAAGGGAAGAAGTCTGATGAGGCAATATGGTCATCAACCAAACAAATGGTACAGGTCTGTATGCAATTCTTAAACTCCTATAAAACAAATTATGGGCAGAGTTGATTTTATTATTCAAGTGAATTTGTGAATTCCAAAGATGCCGATAAGGGTATTTCCTGACCAGGGTAGCTTTTCCAAAGAATTCTCACATGAAACTCTTGGGGTTAATAAATGTTCTGCATTTTACGTTAATAACGACTTTGAAGTCTAAGCATGAATGTGCACCACCTTTAGTTCTCAAATTCCACAAGACATATTAACCTGTTACATAATGAGGTCCCTAAAAACCCATGATTTGGAGGACTGCAAGGCTCAGGCTCAGCCCATCTTTATATTCTCTCTGATAAGTCTTTTGACCCGACATTCAATTGATTCCAAGAAAGATCTATCTATTCAGCTTTAGGGGATACCTCTAATTTTAAAAAGTTTTGATAACACATTCTTGAAATCTGATGAAACAGTCTGGGTCCCATTTGTATCTCTCCAGTTGAATGTTGATGGATAACAATTTTAAATGGATCAAAACATTCTTGTCAGTCTAACACTATACAAGGCCCCTCAAATAAACTAAAAAAACAAAAACCTAGGGATATTAGCCTGAGAGCTACCTAGAGCACTCAAATGAGCTCTAACTTTATAAAACTGAAATTACTGCCTGATGTGTAGCCAAGAATATAAATAAAGTCTGTTTGTAAAGTTCAAGATTACAGAAGAATGTTTTAAAGTAGTAATGATATTATGCCAAATGACTACATCATAACTTGTTCTAAAATAGAAAAATCAAAGGCTCTGTTAACATCAGCTCAGCAGAAAGAAAGGCAAAAAAGGCTTTTAACACACCATAATATAATCCAAGGAATGTCTCAAAACCTACAAAAGCCAAAACAGCCTATTTAATGGGGATTACTATAGTCAGCCTATAATCCAAGTCTGTATGCTGCATTCTACATAATGAAATATTTACAAGTCTGGAAAAAGGCTTGCAATATAAAAGCACGGCTTTAGATTAAATATTTACATTTGCCTTCCTTTCCTTATAAGCAATGAATACATAAACCTTTTTTCTTTTAATTGGTAACTTTCTATTTCTGAACTGGATAAAATAACAAGGTCAGGGAATTAGAGCATCAAGAGAGAAGGCAGATGAATGAATTCACTCCATGTTGCTAACAGCCAGTGCCACCTAGTGACGTTACCAACCCAGATTCTTACAAATAACCAGGTGTCTGCATAAAGTATTTAGCATCTGAATTCAATTGAGATTAAAGAAGTCTGAAATACTACTTCTTTATACATCAAATAAAATGAAGTATAACAGATCAAGTTCTGGAAAGACCTATGACACCATAAAAGCTATACATATATATAGTTTCTTTTAACCTAATTTCTAATATTTTAAAATTTTACTGAAACAACGGCTAAGAATTTGCTGTCTACAAACACTGATTCAATAGTCTCTAAAAAGTTTTCAACATTTAATCTCACATTAAAAATGACATTCTCTTTCCTTAAACCATTACCTATGTGAGGATTAAGAGCTGTCACCAGCATCAGGGACTCATTCATCAGCTTGTTGATCCTTCCTGTGTTGGCTTGGATCCCCACCACGCAGTTCTCTGTGAAGGACACAGAGGCATCCCCCAGCAGCCTGGCTGAGTGTAATACATTTTTAATCTTGCAGAGAAATAGAAAAGCACACATTACTAAACTTTTTTTTTTTGTCAAACAATATACATTATTTGCTGGCTCATATAAATATATAAGTCAATGAAATAAATAGCACCCGCCAAAACTGTAAAGCACCGAACACAGAAAACAGAAATCTAAGAAAGGTGAAAAAAGACATAGATACAATTAACTAAAACATAAACCAGGCATGAAATGTGAGCGACTACAGTGCATTACTTCCCACTGCAGGAGCTGGTGAAGTCCTGCCGGATACGGAGGACATGGCCAGCCAGGGAGGGACAAGAATCTTCACGCAGGAAGAAGAGGAGCCGAGGGGCAGAGGTCAGCAAGCTTAGCACGTGCTTGGGGCAACTGGGAAAGTCGGGACTTCCCAGGTGTTAATAGTCACCAAGGTTTTTATGCTTAAAACAAATATTTCAGTCACTTTAACTTTCCACACAATGTTTAAAGATAGTACAAAATCAGCTTGGCATTTGTTTCTTTACGGTAACATTTCCAATATGTACAAAAATACATTTACAACCTAACATCCTTTGGTCTAAAACCCAGAGTCTAAAAACTATACTTCCAACAATTGGCTCTAACAGAAGGTACTGAACTTTATTGTAAAGTGAACGCTCATTATCTTATTTTCTATTAAAACCAAAAAACTGATTTAAAAGAAAGACTAATAAGACAATACTTTGTCCCCAGTTCTCTTTATGCCCTCTCAGGCTTTCTTCCATTGGCTTTACCTTTCCCACATGCCTTGGAAACATTATTATGTCCCTCCAACTGTTCTTGTTCCTTCATTTTACAAAGACGAAACAAGACAGCATCATCTTTTATCCATAATGAATGATAAACATCCAACAAAAAAAATCTTTGTTATGCACGCCAGGCAGCTGGTGTTAACTGCTCAGAATGTGACCTGAAAGCAAAAGTTTATAAGTCTGAATTCGCTTTGACCTTAAAACCTATATTCTAAGAAAGGACAAAAAATCATATTCACTGCTATTGTGAGCACCCAGAACAAGGTATACTAAAGAGAAGTTCTTGACAAATACATGATGAATTCACTGTGTGAGTATTAAAATTTGTCATTTGCATGTTCTTATCAAATTAGACTTTATGTCATATACGAACAGGAAAATGGCCTCCAGTATAGTTTAGATATAATGCTTTATACAAATCAAGGACTAAATGGTGACACAGCTTCATTATCTCAACTTAGGGAAACTGGAGGAAGATGATGTCATCTTGTTGCATCTTTGTAAAGATGAAGAACAAGTCTTAATGGACATAATAATGCCTCCAAGGCATTTAGAGAGGGTAAAACCAACAGAGGAGAGCCTGAGAGCAGAAGGGGATGACAAAGTGTTGAAGAAACCAAGGAGGAAGACTGTGTCCAAGAGGGAAAGACACACTGGGTATTGCCTGAGATGCTCACTGGATTGAAGAGGTCATGAGCGATGGGCAAACAATTTGAGCACAAGCCAAGGGCGTTGAAGCTGGACTGTAGCAATCACAACATAAATGAAAGTGACTACAGGTTAGTTCAAGAAGACTGAATTTGAAGGAAGGAGAAAGTAAAGAACAGCCTGAGGAGAAGGCAGGGTTGTGGGTCCTATGTCTTAGTTCAAGAACTTTTCTTCCTATTTAAAAAAAAGCATCAAATCACTTGAGCTAAGTCACCTAATTCCTAATATCTACGGTTATTCTTCAAACACGAACATGTTCACAATGGGGCTGTAATTCATATGTCTCACTGCTGGGCAGCTCTGATTTGAAGTCGATCGTTACCATGTTTTGCACACCCTGCAAAAATCAGCCACCTTTACGTATAAAATGCTTTAAAGAAATTGACAAATATAAATAAATTTAATTAAATGAAATAAATTTATTGATTATTATAATAATTTTAATTAGTATGAATAGTATTAATATTTATATTTGGGCAGTAATTATTCAAATTTAAGCAACTAACTAGATTCAAGCCATTTCCAGACTTTTAATTAATTTTGTTAATCAAAAAACTGATAAAAGTGATTAGATTCATTTGTACCACCAGTGGTACAAACCACACAATTGGACTGCGGAGGTTCAAGCTGGTAGGAACATGTTACTAAGTACTTGACTTCCAGTTGCTACTTATACCATACAACTACCTAATGTGGAATCTCTGGAAACTGATAAAAGACAAAAACAATGACTGTAAGTCTTTAGTCAAAAACAATTAAAAATTGAATTTAAAGCTTACCATCATTGGTTTGAAAACATTCAACTCAAAATGTCCATTGCTGCCTCCAACAGTAACAGCAACATGATTCCCCATAACTTGGGCTGCAACCATGGTCATCGCTTCACACTGAGTAGGGTTCACCTTGCCTTCAAGAAAACAGTCAGGGACAGAATCCACATCAAATACATTCATGGTTTCACGTATGGGTCAAGATTAAGTTTTAAGTCAAATAATCAGGCAAAGAAGGAAATCTAATTTCATCAAGTAAAGTAAGCCATAGAATAAAGCAAGGATGAAACTGATCAAAGGGATGAATAGCCATAAATGGATCACTCGATGATTAACAAGAAGCTACATCTATACATTAAATATAGTTCCTCACCTGCCTGGTTTTCAATCATTTTACAAATATTTTATGAAACCAGGCACTGAATATACAGTCAGAAAGATGCTGACCCTACCTTCTCACAACTTGGAGGAACTGGTAACTTCAAAAGTTAAAAGGGGTAAATGCAGAGAAGTATAAGCTGCTATGGGAACATCTGTAAAAGAGACATCTCACCAGTGCTTGGAGGATTTATGTGAAGTTGGAACTTTCCTACTCATCCCATGAGTCTCCATAACTTTACCATCACTCAAGTTTGAATCAAACATCCCAGATTCCTCTGACCAGGTAACACTGCTAAGATTACTTCCTTTACTGGCGACTCTCCATTTCTCTCTTCTATGCCATCTCCTCAGATTTGTAATCAATTAAACCCATGAAAAACTAAAACGGGATCTCTTCCTGTTCTATATAGGCATGGATTTAAAACAATCTACAGTTAGGCCTTTCTTTCTCAGTTTAAAGTAAAAGTTATTTTCTCAGTTTTAGTTCAACACAGGTTGGCCTACCAATGCCTTTGTAAATCTTAGTTCTGTCATTTGATACATTGTCATTTCACCTTTGCTACCTGCTAATATGACTAGCAGGTATTCTCTGCTTTCCCCCTAAGTCATTAGTGAAGTGTTGAATGGGTAAAGCCCTTCAGTCAGCTATCAAGATATTCCTCCAGACTAAAGTCAACTCATTAGTCATGCCTTAAATGTCACTGCTCACCCAGCTACATTCATCTATCAGCACTGCCCACACTTCTCTGCTAAAACTAATAATTATCACATGAGTCTGTCAGATGACTGGCTGATCCAAACATCCAGTGTCTGTGTCACTTCCCTCATCTAGCAGGCTTATTTCATGTAAAACATGAAATCAGAGGAGTTTGGTACGGCTTGTTTTTTACTCAGTCCTTGCTGATCACTTTCACGGCACAGCCTATTCCAGAATTCTCTTGGCTTTGGATGGTAAACAAAGGAACTATTATGGACTTTCTAACAAAGGAATCGAAATTCATGCTGCTAACACAGATTCTTTTTTGCTAACTGGTTAGATGATGTCCCTAGAAGCCCTGGCCCAAGATGTCCCACACAAATATTCTGAACCAAGTGTGTCAGGTGTTCCCATTTAGCTTTGGGATCACATTACACAGAGAGAGACACACACTGAAGCTGAGAATACCTGGAGTCTAGTCAAATTCTAGCTCCAACATTTACTAGCTGCGTCATTACCTGGCATGATACTGCTTCCTGGTTCATTTTCAGGCAGGATCAGCTCTCCCAGACCTGACCGAGGACCAGAACCCAGAAAACGAATATCATTTGCTATCTTCATCAGACTGCAAGCAGTGGTGTTCATGGCTCCACTGAGCTCAACCAGAGCATCATGAGCGGCCAGAGCTTCAAATTTATTTGGAGCAGTGACAAAAGGCAAGCCTGAAGAAAAGCAAAGAAAAATAACCTATATGGATAAACGGTGAAAACTAAACATTTGCATACTATCCGCAAGTTAAACAAAAGTTCCAGTATATGAAAAGCAAAAATAGAACAGAAGCTCAGGGTGCAGTTCGCAGGCAGTGACTGCATACTACGCACAACTGGGTTTGATCCCAAACACTACAAAAATAAAAATTAAAATTAAAAAAAAAAAACTGTACTTCAGTAAAAGTGCTTAAGTCTCAAGCTCTGCCTACGTTTCTTTAAGAAGTACCAAGGGGGTACAAAGAACTGACACTTGCACATTTACAGAATGAAATAACAAGTATAGTAAATATAATGGAAGGAAAAACACCACCGTCCTGCAAATGTCTGTCTGATGCCTGACCGTTCTTGAGAAAAGATAAAAAATGAGTGAAATTCAGTCTGCCTTTATTTTACACTTTTCCTAGTATAATTTTAAAAAATGCTTTTGTCCACTGTACTCTGCTCCACTGTTTCCTTTAGCCGGGGGGCACAAGATCCTCTGAGAGAGAGAAGCAGGTGTGCTCGGTCAATCTCTCCAATGTTCAAATTTGTAAAACCCTCTATATTCTAAACCCTAACAATACAGTTATTTTATATTAATGTGTGATTTGAAAAATTCAGCCAGTAAGCTCTAATACATTGTATGCTTATCTTCATCCCAAACCTGCGCTAACAGCTGCATCTTAATAAGAGCTTTCTGAACATGATGACTTGATTTTAATAATAGTAATCATTAGTCAGACTAGAAAATTCTACTAAAGAAAAGACGAGAATTTAAAAGGTTAATAATTTGGGTTGGGGACACAGCGTGGTGGTTGGAAGAGTGCTTTCTTAGCACATTTGGGGCCCTGGGTTCAATCTCCAAAACAAAACAAAAACCGAAAAAAAAAAAGGGTAAAAATTCAAAGAAATATGACAGCATGACATAAAAAAAATAGAATTAAACTTATCTGCAACAGTTTTATTGTTCAAATCACTTTCTGATTTTTGCCTACTTTGTCAACTGTACTTTAAAACAGCTTAAACGCAAGAATAACAGAATACCACCAGGTAATAAAGTTAACATTGGTAGATGTGAACTGCATGTTGTTTGAAGTCCTATAGGGAAAAACCTTTAAAAAGTAAAAGACTAACATTACAACTTGTAAAATGGATATGAGACACAAGTTTGATATAGAAGTACTATATCAAAGAATAGAAGTACTATTCCAAAGAATTTAAGGCAAAAACATAGAAAACATATAGACTAGTATAATGAAGATGAGTAATAATGCATGTGGTCACTAACCTGTGAGTGCAGCCACTTTTGAAGCAACCTTTTCTGCAAAGCCAATTCTCGTATTTAAGCCAGTACCAACAGCAGTACCTCCAGCTGCAAGTTCATAGATTCTTGGCATGGCCGCTTTTATTCTTGCCATTGCATACTGCACTTGCTGCACATAACCACTAAATTCCTGATGAGAGAAGAGAATTAAAATAAGAATAAATTTCCTAATGGCTTATAATATATGGTAACTGGATTAAACTGAAGTTTTAAAAGATGTTTCAGAACATTAAATAATAAGCTATACAAGAAGTATTCATACTATGCCAATTCACATGATGAGCAAAGTCTGGGGAAGGAGGAGGATTTATAAACCTATAAGATATGACAATGCAACTAATAACTTGCAGTCTGTTCACAGTCTAACTAATAACACCCAATCTGTTCACAATCTAGTCTTGTAATAGAAAACAAAAACAACATAGGAAACTAACTTTTAAAAAGAAAAATTTTACTATATTAAATTATTAGTTCATTTGCAAACTATAAATACTGATTTCCCTTTTTTCGGTATGTTCCAGATAACTGAGAAAGAAAAAGTACTGAACATTCTCACAAGAGAAATGCAAAGAGAAATATTCTCCACAAAATTTCAGTTTACAAAACTAGGCAGGAACATGAGGGCAATGTACAAGGACATAAGAAGTTAAGTGACTCACTGAACAGCATGAGAAGGAAAACAGTGGAGTAATACTATAGCTTCACCATGCACTTTAATTCTATCAGCATCACACCAGTTCCCAAACCAGGGCACATTTTAAATAAGACAACTCTGGAATTTATGATGCTCTGAACATAGCAGAGCCCTTGCAGGAATTACTCAGGCACAAAGGGCATATGCTGGGATTTAGCTGGACAGTTAACCAGCTACTGAATGGTTAATTCAGAACAATCTTTGTCACTGCAGTTAGCTGTCATAAGCCTGGCATTTACATATTTTTTTCCTGCCCCAAAATACTGAAAAACCATGAATACTTTTGATTAGCATAGGATTTCATATTTTCTAAAGAAAGTATGTGAAAAGATTTAACTCTTTTGGGGTACACATGCTCTGTTTAACATAACTGTCACATACACACACCAGCTGGATTCACTTATGGAATACATTTTCATTAGGGAAAAATACAAAAACACAAAAGATTAATTCCAGTAAAAGCAAGTATAAATACTTCTGATAAAGCCAAAGGAAAAAAAGAGAACTTTCTATCCTAACAGGTTGAATTATTTTAGATAGGATGTTAAATCATGGCCCAAATGAACCTTACCATGGTGGTTTTTAAAACTGACACATGCATTAAAAGGAGGAGGGGTTAAAAACCAGAAGGAATAATAGTTTTAAACACACACACTGTTCCTCCTTAGAAATTTGTACTATGAGTCAATAATGCAAAAAGAAATGAGACACAGCCTTAAAAGGCAACATAGACTGTAGGGCGAGTGGTTTAATTTAGGCCCATCATTTGTATTTCAGCTAATTATTTTGTGTTTTCTTTATCCTTTCTGTAATAAAATTAAGCTGAATGATCAAAAACTAAAGTCTTCTTTAACATTTGCTACCATATCATCTATACAAAACCATAAATGAGAATTTATCCAAGCAAGCAGTAGCTTCATTCTTATCCTAACCTCAACCTCCAAGAAACTATTATTTGACAACTATTATTTGATTATTTGGCATACATAGCCATCTTTTTATATATAATTTGTGTATATCCTACCACCCAAACCAGAGTGTAAGCTGACAAAAACTGTTTCTTGAGTTTCCTTCGTAATGTATGCTATTACTCTTTTGAGGGGCTGATTAAAAATATTTTCTGGTATTTTGAAGAAAAGAATAATACCTTCTTCCCATGTGGTCAAATAATTTTAAAAGGTAAGACTTGCCTTGTTTATTCACATTAAAATTTAAATTTAGATAACAACCTTAGAATAAGACAGGCCATGACAGTGACGAAGATGAGGGTGTTGATGATGCTAGCTAACACTAATGGGTATTTACTACGTGCCAGGCAAGGTACTAAACACTCTACATGAAACCCATAACTAACCTGTGAAACACTCTACATTAGAAACCCATAACTAACCTGTGAAAGAGATATTGCTCTTGTTATTTTACAGCTCAGAAAACTGAGGCACAGAAGGCTAAATAATTTTTTAAGGTCCTGCAGCTTACACACAATAAAGATATGAACCAGAACAGGCTGATTCTGAGGTTAGCTCACCACCAGTATGCTCTGCTCTTCTAAGTGTATGTCATTAAAACTACTGACTTCGGCCGGGTGTGGTGGCACATGCCTGTAATCCCGGCCCTCAGGAGACTAAGGCAGGAGGATGGTGAGGGAAGAGCCCAGCCCGAGAAACACAGCAGGACCCTGTTTCAAAATAACTAAAAAGGGCTGTAGATGTAGCTCAGCACAAAGACCCTGGGTTCACTTAACCAGATACTGACTGGTTAACTCAGAACAGTCTTTGTCACTGCAGTTAAGCCAGTGTGATTTCAAGGACAACACAGTGGCTACTGTATTCAATCCCGAAATTGAATAAAATTAGTCGAAGTCCTATACCTGCCCAAGAGTAAGAGGAACAGCATCCTGTGTGTGAGTCCGCCCAATTTTGATGATCTGTGCAAATTCTTTGGATTTGGCACTGAGAGCATCATGTAGCTTCTGCAATCCTGGTAACAGTACTTCATGTACTTCTATAGCAGCAGCAATGTGCATTGCTGTGGGAAAGGTATCATTGGAGCTCTGTTGGAAATTTTTCAAAAGAAATGTAAAATGTTAAATCTGAAGCAACAAAAAATCAAACTTGAGTATCTCAAAAAACACTAAATGACTACTCAAAACTCATTTTATGCAATATTCAAATACTCAATTGAGCATTACTACTCAACACTCAATTACATGTGGGAGGTCACAGACCACTTAAGGACAAAGAAGAAGAAACTTGGTTTTCTACTGAAACATGCTAAGAACTATATTATATACAAGTATACTGAATATATTATATATTATAACCAAGTATATTGAATGTATTACATATATCTGCCCACTAATAAATGACAGCAAAACATAGAGAAGTACAGTTAACAAATGCATTTGAAGATAATAATAAAATACCTTACAATTATACAGTGCATCCAATCTTTCATAAGCATTTGGTTATTAAACTTCAAGAAAACACTGTAAAGGTAGAGCATCACTTTAACAATAGGAAAGTGAGCTCTCAAAGAGACAATGTGACTCACTACAATATTTAGGAACTAGTCAAACTGAGGCCTGACCAGGCACCATAGCAATAGCAGCTGTAGGCAAGATACACTGATGAATGATAAACTCAGTAGGCAAAAGTTTAAGGAGAAAGAAGATACTTGCACAGTATCAAAGTGTCATAATTAATTACTATGGTGATTCTTTAATATGTGTCCAAATTTTTTTTGACCTACCTCTCTTTAGGAATTGAATCTGGAATGTAAGCAGGACTTGGTGACTCATTTTTAACAAATGTGGTAGAGAAGAGGAAAAGTAGTAATTTTATTAAGGAGAGAAATCTATCAAGCAACACCTTAGTCAAGTGATGAAGGTTAACATAACCAATCTTAAGTCATATTGCTATCTTATACCCTTGATGTAAGACAATGAAAATTTCTGTGATAATCTTCCCAAAAATTCATGGTCCCAGTCTAATTAGAAGAAAACAGTGACACCAAAATTGACAGTATTTCCACAAAACACACTACTACTACTTTCAAAAGTGTCCAGGATACCACTGTAGTTTAAATGTCCATGTCCCCTTAAAATTCACATGTTGAAACCCTAAACTCCCAGGAGATACTATTAGGATGAAGCAGCTTTGTGATGTGATCAGCTCACAGAAGAAGAACCCTCATAAATGGGATTAGTGCCCTTGTAAGAGAGACTGAGAGAGCTCCTTTGCCACTCTATGTAAAGATGCAGAGAAAAGATGGCTGTCTATGAACCAAGAAGTGGGCCCTCACCAGACATCAAATCTTCCAGTTACTTGATCTTGGACTTCCCAGCCTCTAAAACTGAGAGAAATACTTGTTACAAGCCAAGTACATGTAGCAATGCAAAGGGACTGAAGAAAAAGACCAAAATACTGTCACAGGTTGGAAAATTAAAGGCACATGTGACTATGTAGCCTGGGATTGGATCCTCATAGAGAAAAGAGAATCAACGGAAAAACAGGAAATCCTAAAAATGTGTTGTTTACTCAAGAATATTGAACCCATGTAAATTTCCTACTTTTGGTAAATGTACCATAATTATTTAAGATGTTAATGTTAAGAGAAGTGGAAGAGAAAAAAGGAACTCTTAGCTATCTTTGTAATTTTTTTATAAATCTAAAAAATTCAAAAAATTTAATAAAAAATGCAATGATAAAAATATACATATATGCTAAATTTAGAAGTCCTAAAAGTAATTTTGATAAGGTTTGAGACAAAGTCAAGATTCCTAAAAGAAATAAGAAATTCAAGCAGTCTTTTCTTCTAAAGAATATAAGCTGAATACACTCTCCATGTCAAAAAGCATATGCTTGCCTTACAAGAAAAGCCTCGGGTATGCTTTTCTATCTGTAACAAAAAAAGGAGAGGACGTATACTGACCTGGCTTTTATTAACATGATCATTGGGATGAACAGGTTTCTTGCTGCCAAGTTCACCTCCTAACATTTCAATTGCTCTATTACTAATGACTTCATTTACATTCATATTTGTCTGGGTTCCTGATCCAGTCTGCCATACCACAAGAGGAAAATGATCATTCAATTTACCTTCAGCTACCTACAGGAAAAAAAAAAAGTTACAATGACTATTTTTAAAATAAGAAACACTCAATAATTCATTCAGCTATTTCAATCAGCCATGATTAAGCGAACTCCATTTATAGATCTTAAAGATGTTATTTTTGTATGCTAAGTGAATTGCTGATGGCTCCATCCACAGAGTTTGAATGAAGTTGTCCCACAATCCAAGCTTCATAGTATAACTTTTCCTAACTATGAATACTTTAAAGTAAAATATATATTCTGAGTGGTATGACAATTCACTGGCTTCAAATGGAAATTGAATCAAAGCCGTCTTTCTTATTTTTCTGTCTGCTCTAACAGAAAGGCACTTGTAAAGGCTGACAAATGTGTTAAATCTTTAGATACATTTATTGTTGGCACTCAGCAGGAATATCCAACAGATGTTACCACCCAGAGTCAGCATGATAATAAACTAGGGACTTGAAAATGTGAGCTCACTAATAGCTACTTCATCGCACAGATGTCCAATAAGTAGCAATCGCCAAAAGTAGAAACAAGCACTGCCCAGATTTACCCCTATTTTTGTCATAATTTTATGCTCTTGGCCCATGTGTTTTTGAGATGTAAGCTTCTTAAAAGAAGTGGGTGCTTAACTCCACATTCTGAAGCTTGAAGAATTAGAATGCATTTTAGAAATCTATAATCCTAAACGACTGGTTTGTTTTAAAATAAAACTTTTGTTTTAGTTATATAAAAATAACAGGTGATCAGTATAGAAAATTTTGAGACTGAGGAAAGTATAATAATTATAATTCTATCCCTCAGAAATAATAACTATTAGCTTGCTGGCATCTCCTTCCAATCTCTATTCCGTGTATACATACAGTGGGCCCACTGTACCTGTGGGAGCTACCTCCACAGATTTAACCCATGGATTAAACATATTTGAAAAGAAAACTACATTTGTATTGAACGTGTATAGACTGTTTTGCTTGTCACTATTCCCTAAACAATAAAGAACAATTAATTAGCATTTACACTGCATTAGGTATTGTAAGTAACCTAGAGATGATTTAAAAGTATATGGGAGGATATGGCCTAGGTTAATCCCATTTTATGGAAGGGATCTGAGCATCTGTGGATTTTTTAGTATGGGTTCCTTATGTATGTGTGTAAGAAAATATGAATTTTCTGCTCGTTTGTTTTTTCAAACAAAATTAGGATCATAAAGCACATGTTTGTGCAAATTTTCCTCCCTATTTTCATAGGTGAGGCTTTGTTCTAGGCTAATCTTTAAAAAACTAATTTTCTATGATTCACAATATAACTAATATGACCACGACTAATATATAAATAGCTATTAGGCTTAGTTTTTATTAATATAAACAGTGCTATAGTGAACAGCGTTATGCATATAGTTTTTGAAATGTCATCTCCATTCTTTAGGATGTTATGAGTGAATTAGTGAAATCACATGCTTGTTAAATATGATCAAATGATCAACTAGTTTAAAAAGGAATCATTTATTCTTAAAATCAAATTAAAATTCAGTCTTTTCAAAAAAATCTTCTTAAAACTACATAAATTAACAAGGAAAGTCAAGAAGTTTAAAAGTAAAAGATGCAATATCATCCAGAAATTTTGTCAGAATATTAAATTTTAAGCACCATATTAATATCCTCACCAAAAAATAATGCTGCCACCCTATCTTGAAATTTATTAACTCAAGAATTCATAGTGCCCTTTCCTCCTGGCAGAGCTTATTGTGACCTAGTAAATGATATGTGTCTGATGCCATTAAGTAAACGCACTTATCGCTTCCTACCTCATCTGCTGCCTTCATTATTGCAGTAGCAATCTTTGGATCAAGACCATAATCCTGGTTTACTTCAGCAGCTGCTCGCTTCAAGATGCCAAAAGCTTTAATAATTGGGATCTAAAATCAATTTAAAAAAATCTCAAATTTGCAACTTTAAGAATGAAACTTCATAATTTTATGCAGATGCAAAAAGTTACCTAATTAACACTACGATTTTCAAATATTTAAAATGTAAAGATTAGACATCTATGAATATATATATATGAACTGAGAGAACCAAACAAAAACATATAGATTGAGTCTATATATGTATTTATAAATATATATGTATGTCTCACACATACACACACCATACATTCACATATATACAATGCAAAATTCATTGTACTTTTATATACAGTATAAAGTATGTGTTTATTTCATATATATGTATTCAACAAATATTCAATAATTTTCCAGCAAGAGGCATTCCCATGATACAATTTTTTCCTTCTTCTCTTAAAAAAAAATTAATGACATATTTTACTTCTCACTATGAGATAACCAATGAATGTCTATCATTCACCCCCAAAGCCAAAAATCAATATAACCTGGTTAGTGAACACTTGGCTCTCAATAAGAAATTTCTCAGTTTTTTTTTTTTCTTTTTTAAACCCAGCCTTCTCCAGGGTCTGATACATATCCCTATTTTCATCTACTACTACACAAATTTTTTCATTTCCTAATGGAAATCACCTCAGCAAACTTTAAAAGGATAAACTGAGTAACTTCTGATCATATTTCAAAGAAACAATAACCTGGATTTTGTCAAGCCAGTGCATTATGAAGTCTTATCAAAACTAGTATTACACATTGTGGTACATATCTCAAATGAAGTTTGAATAGAGAAAGACCAAACTGAAGAAAATGAGGTGAGGAAGAGAATAATGAACCTATAAAACAGAAGCTATAGTCCTCAGAGTGGAATCAAGTGGAAAAAACAAAGAAAAGTAAGTAAGATATATTAAGCCCATAAATATGGAACAGACTAAGGATATGCTAAGGGGCAAAAACAAAAGGAAAATAAAATTTCTTATTTTGAATTTTAAGTAAATAAAATCAAAACATTACAAATGTTTTACTCAAAGAAGATGGAGACAATTGGTACATAGAATTAAAAACTTTAAAAAGTGTTAAACATGGAAACAAATGAAGATTTAAATATCTATAGAAAGCCACGCACTCGGAATGCTGAGGCAAGAGGATCGCCATGAGGCCAGCCTGGGCTAGAGTGAGTTCAAAGCCAGCCTGAATTACAAAGTGAGACCCTGTCTCAGAAACACAAAAAAACTAAAACACTAATAAGAACAAAATAAAAGTTTTTAGAAACAAACACTAAGTTGGTAGCTTGACCACTACCAAAGTCATAATCAAATGTCAATCGACACTGACCATTTAAATGGGGTGACTGATGCTGGGGTTTTTAGATGCAGAAAAATGAAAAAGGGTGATAGCAGAGAAAGTTACAATAAACATTACTAAAATAAAAATAGCACAATATATCACTGGGGAGAAAAGAAGGATCACAATATTCTTAACCCACATTAGAAACTGATAATCTCATTTCTGGACCTTTTTGCAAAGATCAAGGGTAGAAGTTTAAAATCTTTTTTGGTTTTGTTTTCCTTTAGACTTCAAGTACAAAGGGTTGGGCTTGATCACTGTACCACTAAGTCCAGGGTACAGGTAGTCTGTTTTATATTTCATAAAACTCAGGAAATTAATACCGATGAAATCAAATGTGAATAAATTGGTATTTTAGGTGTCCACCTTCACAGACATACAAAACAAGTGCCTGTCCTCTTGCTGGAGTAGCAGCAGCAACCACATTCTTAAAGTCACCCAGCTTGCTGGTGGATCATCAGAGCAAAAGACATGCCCACTCCCACCAATGTTGTCAGGTGCTGACTGCCTTAATTCCAGGAGCTGAATTACATGAGAATATGTTAGGATCAGATGCTATTTTTTTGCTACCCCAAAATGTAGTCAGACTCAATGTTTACCTCATTATAGGTAATAATGACAAAGAAATTTTCTTCAAAGATTTAGCTGCCTGTCATAAAGTTCTCTCAAGCAGTGAAGATTCAGTCTTGAGAGCTTAGGAATGAGTTGAAATACATAAATTAAAATTATTCAGAATAAAGTTATTGAAAAGATAACTGGTAAACAATGTCTCACTGGATGAAGTCTGGTGCTGTTTCTAGGCTTGCTAGCCTATCCTGCATTGACTAAATTTTCATATTCTGGTTGGATTCCAGTGGGATATGTACTGTAGTTCACTACCCCCTTTCACATTTTAACATCTATGAAATCAAAAAGCACCTCACAATCAATGACATATCACAACTTTAGCTTTTTTCCTTTTTAGTGGTAGATATTGGTGTAACTTCTAGTTGACGGCATCTCAAATTTAATGAAATGTGGTAGAAAGTTTCTAGTTATTAAATCATTCCCATTGGCGTTAGCGCTTATGTATTCTCTATCCATTTATGTATTCTTATATACCAGACATGGTAAATAATACTTTGATGTATTTGTGTTCTGTATACTTTTCTGGAAACTGAAACCAAAGTAGAAAGTATCATATTAAAGAGAAATAAAGGCTTTAAGTCTATAAAAACAAAAAAGGAAGAATTGGAGCACTGAAATAAAAAAATGTTTACAAAGTGTAAAATCCTAGTAAAAAACTTGTGAATACCCAGTAAGAATGAAAAGATTAGTTTTATCCAATAAGAATCTCAAATATTCAAAACCATGGCACAAAACAGTAGCATGCTAAAATTTCAAAAAGTTCTTTGAGGTTTTAATGAAAGAAACAACTTACTACTCAGGAAGCCAGTTTTCTAATAACATTATATTATAAATCTGTAAACTATTTGTTTATAAATGTGACTCTTGAATATGGCCTAGTTCAGCCCAAATAAGCCAACTTTTCTACAGAACCCACTTACTGGCATGCGTTCCGTCACACCTCCAATCTTAAAGTTCATTGTAGATCTCACAGTCTGGGCACCATAATACTTATCATTCGGGACCTTCAGTTCACCAAAGGTATCATATTCTATACGGAAGGAATTTTGGCTTGCCTAAAGAAAAGGATAAAACAGTTACCACTTGCAGAGGAAGCTCGCATCAAAAACGACAGCATCTTATTGGCTGTAAGGGGAAAGAAACCTCAGTAAGTATTTTAAAGACACAAAGTTCTATTTTAACTCTCACTCTATTCCCCACTTCCAGTCCTTTTCCTTGAGAAATTTTAGACATAGAAACTCATTAATACAGATGCAAAAGAAAGATTGTAGAACTCATACACTACATAGATGTTAAATTCAAAGGAAGACATTGAAGTACAACAGTAATCTTTTTTATTTCAGGAATGTGCCTATTATTGGTCAAAATTTGGCCAAACTTACGTTAATGTTTATTTTGCTGGGACTTTCTGAAAATGACCTAAGAATAATACTTTGAAATTTGTAAACTTAGTATATTTAAACAAAACCCAAATATAGTCTGCAAACACTATGCATGAGTGATGGTATAATACGATGGAAATTACTTAGGCCTTGTAGTCAAGACAATCAACCCACCACTTGGTAGTTGTGTTATCTTCTGCAAGTTGGCTTTTCTCATCTAGAAATTAAAGTAAATGTACAAACAGAGGAGATGAGCTAGGTCAGTCCTTAACTTTTCAGGTTGATAGAATCCTCAGAATGTCAGGAAAGCTATGAATTCATTCTCTCGATAAATGAATTCTCTCTATACATACACACACACACATGCGCGCGCACACACACACACCCAGATATTACAATTTGGGGATTTTACATCTTGAAGCTAAACTTTCACTCACAGTAGGATCATGGGTTCAAAGTCTTTTTTTAGGAAGAAGCTAGTATTCTGCAATATCAATTTAAACTACAGGAAACAAAGCTAATAACTGCTCAACAAATACTTTATAATATTGTGAAAGAGCTTACTGTAAAATGCTAGGAATGCGGAATTAAGGAGTCTTAAGAGAGATACATTAAGGAGTCTTGAGAGATATTCAGAACTGTATTATGCACATCTTGTATTAATTGTAAGATAAACATGATCAGATGACTTAAAAGATTTAAAAATTCCTAGCCAAGTAATTTTTGTTTCATTAAATAGTCCATAGACAAGAAAAAATTAATATTTAGTTTTCTCCTAAAACTAGAGGTACAAAATAATTTATGATATTGTGGTGGACTGATATGGTCAACTTGCGCAGGAACGCCCAGCTGAACTGAGTTATCATGGTTCTGGGCCTAGAGGATCCACCTGAAGATGACTGCCGATGCAACAGAAAAGAGAACAGGAGCAGAAGATGGGAGGCAGCTGTTTCCCAGGAAAATCTCTGTCATGGCTGGTTTCCCTGAAGTGGACTCAGTTGTTCTCTTTGGATGAGGAGCTCAGGACCTTGCTATCAAGGGGGATGGCTGCTGTTCACTTCAGGTGAACTCTGGTCTTCCTCTCTGCTGCAAGCATCATATCCTGATTTCAGTATAGATTCTTCAGCCTTTTAGTGCAGAACACAGACATACATGGGACATTGCTGTAGACTCCCAGCACTTCATTGGATTTTTCAGGTTTCCAGTGCATAGAGAGACATTCTGCACTCTTCCTCCATTTGGCTTGTGTGTGAAGGTTGTAATTTGTACGTGTTCTGTATTAAATCTGCTATCTCGCAAAACACAGACTCTAGAAAGGTAACTAAAAGAGATATAAAGCCTTTTGGGTTGTATGAAAAGAAAAATATCATTGTATCTAGGTAGAAATAAAGTATAACCAGTGAGGCTTTTTTTTCCCCGTGACTAAAGGTATGTAGAAGATTGGCTTAGACCAGCAAAGACAAGCATCTAACAATAAAAATAATCATAGCCTGGCTTTTATAGGCTGTGTAGCCAACATTCTTCATGTATTACCTTATTTGACCTTCACAAGAACCCTCTGAGATTTTATTATGATCCCCCCCACAAAGGAGACAATGAAAGATGAAATAACCTCAGCAAATCATACAGACAGCTTTATTAGGATACCTGAAACAAACATTTCAATGCAAAGTATTTTTATTTGTAATATTTTAGATACAAAATCTAAGCTGCTTTAGTTTGCAGAATAGAGAAACTGGTGTGTAGTGGTCTCCATGGACAGAAAAATTTAACAGCACTTCAACTCCTTTTATTTTACAGGAGAGGGATGCAACTCAAGGACTTGTTATGGGCTCATCTGGAATTACTATCCCAGTTTTTTGGGGTATAGAATTGATGATCAGGAAGTGAATCCAAATAGCTTTTAGAGTCTGACAGGCCTGAGTTCCAGTCCAGGTGCTCCTTTTGCTATTTGGGTGGTCAGTCAATAAATATAATCTTGGGCCTGAAGATGGCCCATGCAAATATATGCATAAAATAACCAGGTAACTAAACCATGGCAGCTCCTAAAGACAAGAGCAAATGTTTTTCAGGTTCCCACTCTGTCTTAAAAGAACAGTGTTCAAGAAAACCCAAATTATTTCTCATGCAAAAAGAATAAATAGATAAAAATTCAACATTTGACTTCAGTGTTTTGAGTTTTCAGTTTCTTCCTGAAATTCAGTCTGGTTGGAAAATATAGGGGGACACCAAGCCTCAAAATAGGCAAATATACAATAAATGGCTTATTGATATTATATTGCAATACTGAATAAGATTATCTTTTCAGATTTTATGGCCCTCCTGAAAATCATTAAAGACATAAAATGACCTTTAAAAAAATGTAGGGCTTCTCTAAACCACAGTGCTACCACAGCAAGTTCATAGCTGGCTGAATACCCACTGTTAAATATTCACTCTCAATGCACTTCTCCTATAATATTTATCACACTGTTATTATTCATGTGTGACTTCTATGCTTATTTTACTGCTTTGCTTAATCTCCCCCAGAAGTCTCTAAACTCCATGCTCAGAGACTGTCTTATTCACAAGATTCAACACACAGGTGTTCAATACATGTATTACTCTTCTACTGAATGCATTTTTATGTGCTCTTTTAAATAAAAGGTAACTTAAGGCTTCTAGAGTTTGCAACATTGGCAACAAGAAGAACCTTTAACAAAGTCAACAAATTTGAGAGCTGAGAAAGAAGATAAAATAACTGTGTTTAGACTATGAAATTACCCTTACCTATTTTCTAATATTACAACCCTAAGAGCAAGGCAATACTGCTTTATAACATTTGCCCCAGATTCAGTTCTCCTGTCTCCTGTTCCCCTTTACCACACATTAAACAAGTGAAAAATGAATTAAAAATGTATAAAGGTTCTACAATGCACGAAAATTGAAACTCCAGGAATACAAATCCTGGACTTTGTAGATTTAGGTAGAATGATGGGCTAGAAGTATCTTAAAATTTATACTCTAGTTGTCTAAATTCTTTGAAATGGCCAGGTGGAGCATATTTAATAAGCACTCACTGCATGGTATTTTCCTATGTGCAATCTTGAGAGTTGCTGTAATTATTTCAGTTTTACATGTGCAAACTGAAGTGCAAAGACAATCTGCCCAAACTCTCAATTTTGAGACTAGGATTTGAAATCCTATCTTGGATTGCAAAACACAAGGTACACTTCAGTGGACAGTGAAGAACAGTATTCTTCCTAAACTATTATTAATTTCTCAAACTTTCCCTAACAACTTATACATATTTAACACTTTCAAGAGCCCAAATGCCGAAGATGAAATACTAAAGAGCAAAAGGACTTATGTCAATACCTAGAACCTGGACCTTAAAGTTCCTTAGCTCTCTTTCTGAATATAAAGTACTTATTCAGCTACAGTTAGGTCCTATTCCAGCTCCTCGAATGTGCTTCCAAACACTATCTCCAATTTTAAAGATTTCAGATTTTTTACTTTTTACAAAAGTTGTGGGGGAAAACAAAATCAGCCTAACAACCTGAACTGGCAATCATGAGAAGTAAAATATTTACCTCTCAAGAAATTTCTACTGTATTCCCTCTGAGGGCCTAAAAGCACCCTTCTACCTTCTACTCCACCTGGAGGTCTCAATGCACCGTGTGGGACCAAGAAGCCACTGTGCAGAGGCAACCAGAAGAGCACGCGGCCAGCAGCGAGCTGCCAGGCCCTGCTAAGGAGCAGGGCAAGGGCTGCCCCTCGCCTCGCATCCTCCCCGCCTCCCAGCGCGGTCCCTGCCGCAGCGCCCGGGGACAGCGGCCATCTCCTGTGCTGCGAAGCCTCAGGCGCGGCAGAGGTGGATCACGCCCACCACTGGCCAGGCGGTGGGGGCTCCGGGAAGAGGCAAGGAAGGGATCGCAGGCGCCTCTCTGGGCGCAGGGTTCTCTCCAGTGCGGCCGGAGGCGCCGGAGACCGCAAGGCCGCCACGCCAGGGCGGGCACAGAGCCCAGGGCCGCTGGGCCGGGAGGCCAGGGGACTCCCTCCCGCCGGCCCGCGGAAAGCTGAAGGTCACGGCCGAGAGGCCGAGCACCCAAAGCCCGCGCTCACCATTCGAGCGGCGTTCTGGGGCCAGAGTGGGACGACGGCCGCGCCACCCAAGCCGGGAGCTGAGGCTGAGACTGGAGCCCGGAGGAGACGGGAGCGCGCGAGAAGCCGGAGTACTCGATACATGGTGCTGTTAGAGCGTGGGTACAACTTGGGGCGTCTGTGGCCACGCCTCCGGGCCCGCTGTCAAAATCCGTTCCGCCCATAATTTTACCCAATCAACTGTCTCAAACTAAGAGCGTGGGGGCGGGACCAATAATGAATGACCAATAAAGAGTGAGGGGCGGGCTAATTTCCTCTGTTGGGCGGATGTTTGAAGCCCTCTGATTTATGGGAAACTAGTGAGACGGGAATTATGGGAAAGAAGGTTCGGCAAGCCAATTTGTTAACTCCTAGCGAGAGTTTAGATGATGTATGAGTTAATGTTTGGTTGGTGAAATATTCTAGAAAGAAACGTTTATTCATTTCTTTTTCACGTAATCATCATGGTATGTTCTTTCTTTTAGAACTAAGTCTTACTCATTTCTTTCTGATCAAACTTCCTAGTGTAAATTTTTGGAAAGTGCAGCAAATAAATGAATGAAAAAATAATTATTCATAATCCCATAACTCAAAATAATCACTCATTTTTTAAAGCGTCATTTTGAAATCTCTACTATTTTCTTTTCGTTTTTAACATGCCCTCTCAGAACGTTTTTAATTGTAGTGTGGAAGATGTGCACGTTTAAGAGATTATCTTGGTATTTTTATCTTTTGCATTTAAATTCCCCAAGTTTTTTTTTACTAACTCGTGTACGTTTCTAAATTTTAAAAAGTTTTTTGTTTTAATATAGTAGATGATTCCAGGAAAGCAGCAACTGATAGAAGACTGCATCTGAACCACAGTGTTTTCTCTCCTATCTATTGCTTGGAACTGAAAGACAGTTTTAAAAGGAAGAGAACCTTTGGTTGATGTGCAGATGTCAATAGTCCAGAACCTACAAATGTACGCTTATAGGGAGACAATGGCTTTGTCAAACCTCTTGTAACACTGTTTATGTAATCTTATGAATTTGACTCCTATACTTAAAATATAAAATGTAAAGAAACGGTAGTAGTTGAACTACACTCAAAATACTCCATAAAATCATACAAATTATTTCTATCACTGTCAACTAATTATTAAGAAAATACTGTAATACTTGATGAAAACGTGAAACCAAAAATTATTTAGACATTACCAAGTCAGAATAAAGGAAAAAATCAGAATGAAAAGGTAAAACAATGGGGTTAGGAAATAATGAGCCGCCTGGCCCAACTGTTTCTACTTTTCATCACTAAAAGGCAAACACTTATTAGTTAAATGTGAATATAACGTTCTTGTCAGTGGTTGATAGAAAACTACGAAAAATTTAAGTCACTATGACTTCCTAGAAAGTGCTAACATTTTTATGTACTTGCTCATATCTTTCATGAAATAAAAGAAATAAAACATTACTAAAAATGAAAGGGAGGGGAAGGAAATGAGGAAAAAAGAATCAAAATGTATTATGTACAGATGCAAATCCCCTATGATGAATGTGATCATTATGTATATCAAAAGTGTACCAATAAAATTAATTTTTAAAAATTAAAAAATGGAGTGGCATCTTCTTTTCTATCATTTTAGCAGCTCTTGCTGGTTTGTTATATATCCTTCGAGTTCACCTGTGTATTTTTTGTTTATTCCCTGGTAAGCAAATGATAGTTTTAAATTCTTAAATTTTACTCTTCTGTAACTGAATTCTGTTTTCGAGATATAACCATGATCTTTTTAATTTAATCATATTTCGTCACATGAATATAAAACATTTTACTTATCCATTTTCATAATGGAGGTCTTTTTTTGCTATTATACACAATGCTTTATGAACATTAATTTATGATTTTCATACATCATCTCTTTCTTCATTGTGTAAAGTCTCTATTCCTATTGTTGCTTATTATTTTAAACTCTTGAAAATATTGGTATTTCTATCTCAGTTTGTTTATTATTTGTCTGATGTACAGTTCCTGTTTACTTTATTAGTTTTGTTTAATTTTGATTTCAGCACATCTCCAGTTTCTACAAGCCATCTTAACTCTCTGTAGTCCAGACGGAAGCCTTTTATATAAGTGGGTTATTTTCATACCTTTAAAAATCATCTATAACACATACTATATTCCAGAAATTTTTTTAAACACTTTATATGTATGAATTCCTTTAACACTGAAAAACAAACCCATCAGAACCTGTTTTAATTCCTGTCTACAGATGAAAAAATTATATCCAAGTGCATCCAAGTATTTATTTGTATGTTTCCCTTCTATTTATCAGTGAAAGTGATTTTCTGTCAACAGCAAAATATAAAATTTCATGTTTACTTAAAATGTATATCAATTATAAGAAAATATTAAGTGTATTGTGAAGGTGCTATATAAATGACTGAAATTTGGGAAACACTGGCTTAATTTACTTTTATAAATAATGAAAAGGTAATTGAAGTGTTTAAATTAATGGTTGACACCATACATCTAAATTTTAGTATGAAACTTTTTATCTACATAAAACAACATTTTTACTTTGCTCAGAGTTTGTTTGTTTTTCAAACTCTGGTCTTGTCTGGTAATGATTGACCTGCTTCCGTGGTGTTGACAGTTGCTGGGATTTTGTATTTCTGTTTCACTCTACTTTGCTTTCTATTCAGGTTATAGGATATGACCAATATTCTGCTGTAAGAGACGTGTGAACAATGGGATGGTTTTCTCTTCTGTTCTAAATTTCAACAAGTAGCTGACAAAATTGATAGCAAGATTCAAATATTATCAATCAAAATATTCTAGAAGTGGAGATTTAGCTTAGTGGTAGAGTCCTTGCCTAGCATGTACAAGGTCCTGGATTGTATCCGCAGCATTTGGAGAAAAAAAAAAAAAGGACTCACTAATAAAAGAAGACTTTGAACATTCTAATTAAGGCACTTCCCAGCCTGGGAGATTATGAAGAGAATATTTGATAGAAATTTTGGAAGTACAACTATAAAATTCTTACAGAAAGTAAGCAAATATTCAAAGAGAAGAAAAATACTATGATAATAAAATTAGAAAACAGTCAAACCAGCAGGTATGAACAAGCCAGAAAAAATCGTATCAATAAAAAAAAAGTTAAAAACAAGGGAAACAGAAGAGCCTCTAATCTTTCGGAGAGGAAAAAAAACAAATTCCATATACAGGCCCAGGAATCTCTTCTTTTGTTTTGTTTCGTTTTGTTTTGAGACAGGATCTCACTACGTAGTTCAGGCTAGCCTTGAACTCATGGAGATACTCCTGCCTGAGCTGCCTGAGAGCTGAGATTATAGGCATGCGCTTCCATGCCCAGCTAGGACCAGGAATATTTAAGATTTCACAGCAACAACATTTGATGCCAGGCCACAGTTGATATCTTCAAATTACTGAGGAAAAATTTCTCCAAATTTTGTATTTTTTCCCAACCAAATTAAGTACTGTATGTGGGTAGAATAATCATTTGGGCAAAATCTCATTTTAAAAAAAAATTACTTCTCATCTACTTTTTCCAGAAAACTCTTCGAGAAAGTGCTCCACCATAACTAGTAAGTAAAACAAGAAAGAGGAAGGGATGGGTTTATGAAAATAGGGCCAATAAAACAGGAGATCAGGAGATGAACAAGGAAACTTCTCTAGGTGACTATCCCATAGCTATGCACTTACCAGGACAGCAACCATCCCAGATGAAAGCAGAGCGCAGCCTCCAGGAAATATTTCTTCAAGAAGATAAAATATCTGATGAACGTATTGAGATTTCGATTTTTAGAGAAAAGTTTGGGGATTGAATTTAAGATAGGTCTTAGAAACGTAACCAAAGAGAAAAGGCACAACAAATATTAAATTGAGAAATAAAAATAGTCATATCTTTTCAGGAAAGGAAAATAGCCACTATTGAATTTGACCAGCCATAGTTATAATCAAAAATTGAATATTTACCTAACTAAAATTATGATGTAACTATTGAAAGAATGGGGAGATGGGGAGTGGTGAAACAATATTATTATTCGTCATTCCAGTAACAAGATGTCATGATCTAGTTAATGCCTAAAACCACAAAAGAAAAACAAAACCCAATAACATTTACAGACAAAGGAAGTGTGATCAAACAATACTATGAATAATTAAATTTTAAAAAATTGTTATAGTAAAAGACATATTACCATTAATCCCCCTCAAAGTACTTTCCCTGGCCTCAAACACACTTATTCCATCTTCAATTTCTGTAAAATAAGAATGTTATAGTGAGTCCCCATCCATCTTATTCTCCAGATCTGGTATCATGCAATTTTGGCTCTTCCCCAAAGTCAAAATGACCATGATTCTGGACACTGAAAACATTGGGGCAGCTGTGACAGTACAACTAGACACTCACAAAGGAAGGCTTCCAGAATTACCTCACAAGTGGCCAGAAGAATGGGATGAGTGTATTTGAAGCAAGGGGAAATATTTTGAGGAGGATTAATGGCAACGTCTGTTACCGTAACAAATTCACCATATTTTTTTTTAATCACACCTAGTACTAGGAGTTGGAAGAGATACCTCTACAAGGACAAATGACAGGGAGGTATAGACAGCAATTACTGTTTATACTGGATTTCTTGTAGAACATTTTGATATGTAAGTCAATCAGCTTGTTCAAAATTTTGCAAACCACAAAAATTAACAACAAAAAAGATAACCAAATTCTTTCTTCATCCCATAAGACAAAGAAAGAAGATCAATTATTTTAATGTTCTGGATCCCATCCGCTCCCAAGGATGTTCCTCCTTTCATTTTCCACTCTTTTTCCTACTTCATCAGTTTATTTCACTTTATAGATCCATGCCTAAAACCTTGCTGGTTTACCTCTCACATTTAAATCAATCGGTCAAACAGATGAAGAAAAACTGCCCTGGCTTTGTATCCTACTTCTACCCCCTCCCCATATCAAGGACATACTTGCTCACCAGCTTCCTTTCTTCATGTCTCAGTCTATCCTCCAGTTCTTGAAGTCCCCTTTCAGCATGCATCACTTGGTTGCTGCTGTTCTTGCAAGGTTACCAGTAACCTCCACGTGCAAATCCAGTGGACAGTTTTCTGCGTTTCAGCATCATTGTCATAATTGACACACCCTTTTCTTGGAAATGTGCGGAAACGTCTCTTTCTTGGTCTCTGAAATATTGAACTTTTCTTCTCCTTCATATCACTTTTGCCAAATCTTCACTTATAAATGAGAAAGTACCTCAGGGCTCAGCCCTAAACAACCTTTCCTTTTTCTTCCCTTTGAAAACATTTTACTGGACCTCAGACAGAAGGGACTGAGTGAGCTACACTAACTTTATATAATATCATGGATTATAAGAGTTATTCTTAACTTATTTAAATATTAATTTTCCTTTTTATTCCTATTCCCTACAGCTTTTCTCTTCTCAGAGCCCTAAAAAACTATTACAGTGTGTTTGTTTTGTATCCTTTTTATATGTATTCTTGTAAAATCTGTATAGCTTTTTGTACATTTAAAAAACTTTAAGTAAGTGGTATTGAATTACACAAGCTATTCTCATTTTTATCTGTTTTCTCTATCAATTCTCTTTTCCTATATAAGTTATCCATTCCTGTGGTTTTCAATACTATCTTTATGCTGATGTTCTGATACCAAACTTATTTTTCCAGTCTAGACACCTCTTAGCTCCAGAGTCATATAATCAGCTGTGTACTTAATATCTCTAGTTATCTAACTCAGCATTCACAGTTCAGATTTAAAACATCCCATGAATGTGACCATTGTATGTAGAATGTACCAATACATGTTCTTGGTTTAAAATAAAATAAAATAAATAAATAAATAAATAAATAAATAAATAAAATCCCAGATGATAAACCTGGGTTGACATTCCACCCAGGCTTTCACTGGAAACCTTAAATTCTGTCCCAATTTCCTAATGCTGCCCCATCCCCCAAACACATGCATGCACCATGCCAAATTTGCCAACACTCCTGGCTACTCTACCACAAAATTCTATATTGAGTCCATCCACCTTCCTCTCTGTTGACTTCCTCCAATTTCTATTTGTTATCAAATAAGTAAACAAACCACGTGGTAGTTTCATGTAATAGTAACTGCAACAAAGGAAATAAGCAACAAGAGGAATTAAACAACCGTGATGGAGGTATTACTTGGTTTAGATGAGGTACTCAAGCTAAGAATATTGTACTTGTGCTATCCTCTAGACAATGAGAGTCAACACTGCAGAGACAAGAGAGCATTCCGGAGAGCTGCAAATACAAAGGACCCGGCTGCTGAGTAAACAGTGACTGAGCAAGTTGAGTTCGTCAAATAAAGTGAGACAACATCCTGTCGACTTCAGCAGTATGAGAATGACAAAACAACAGCGTAAACATCATATTATTTAATCTTCTGCTAAGTTAGCATTTTTCATCAACTTTCATTATTCCTATTAATGCTGATTTGTTAAATGAAAAAAATGTACCAATATGTAGAGAGAAGCATAAATATTTAGTGCGTGGCATAAAGTAAGCTCTACTGAAGTCATTCTGTCCTAAGAACAGAGATTAGCAAATAACTGAATTCCAATAGCTTGTTGCTATTGACACAGGTTAACCCTGTAAATTCCTAACATGTCCTTCAGCCTTCATTCCTAACATGTGTCTTCAGACTCAAAAGAGGGGGAATCAGGCCATTAGCTCTTCAGTCTTTCAAGAAAGCCCTCAAGAGGAAGAAAGGGTGGCAATCACCAACCCTCTGAGGTCCCTCCAAGGCAATGTTCTCCACCTGATTTTTAGGAAGGACAGAAGGATACACAGCCATGGTCAGACTTGTAACTCTTAATTATTAAACTTTGTTTTAACTTGCACTGCTCTTTCTCTTACAAGGTATGTTATGATATTTTGGAAATTGTAAAAGTTGTCAACTTTGTCATTTAATCTAGATCTGTTTTCTCTTGTCTAACTCTGTACAAAAAGTTAAATATCAGAGTTGGGGATCTAGTTCAGTGGTAGAGCATTTGCCTGGCAAGTACAAGGCCTTGAGTTCGACCCCCAGCACTGCCCCCCACCTGCTAAAAAAAAAAGTTATCTTTTCTTCTGCCAAATCAAAGAATATCAATTCCAAATCATTCCAGTGTTTACGCAGTTACTTTGTCAATTTGAATTTAATTTAGATTTGCATTGTCATTTTTAAAAAAGGGACCAAAAAGAGATTTGAAAGTTGTCACCTCTGGAGAAATAGTCATGCATTACTGACTTTCCTTATTACAGAAATTGGGGAAATCTTCAGAGATAACAGTACCAAATAATTATATCCATTCTAAGAATGATAAGTGAGAAAAAAGCTGAGACTTACTACCATGATGATAGTAATCATCATCTATCAGTCAATTAGTGTGTTGTTTACAAGCTACACAGAACTGTATGATTCACTATTAATTTATTCTATCTCAAGTATTTGCTTGATATGATTTTTTGGCTAATAACTAGAAGGTTATTTAGCCAAGCTCATAAATGATCTAGAAAAATCATAGTTATCAGCATCCTTATAGTCAATTTCACATTTACAAGGCTGTTTTATCTAGATCATTTATGAAGTAGGTTGCAATATGTCATTCATAAGACTTAAAGTACCAAAATTTGAAAATGACTTTTTTTACTAAAGTTACTCAGATAATAATATGCTACTGGATGTGTGCTTCTCAGTGTATGAAAAAGAGGGTAAATTTCTAGCTAATAGGCAGAGAAATGTACATAAACTTTAGAGTATACAATCCATGCCCAAACGGCCAATTTTAGCACTTCCAAGAAAGCTTGCCTATCAGATGAATAACATTCAACATCAACATGTTAAGAGTTGCAGAAAAAAAAAAAAAGATTTAGAGTCCCCAGGCTATAAGAGCAAATAGTATGAATGAAGATCACTAGGTTAGTCTCATATGGGCCATGTGGATACCAAAGGAACAGCCATTCTAGAGACTAACAGACTATCTTAATGTTGCTCACCGAGTAAGTGCTGGATCACTACAGACACTCGGCAGAAGATATTTAAGCTTCAAACTACTTAGAGATTCTTTTTTCAAATGTAATTTTGAGCATTCAGTTTAATATGTTTACATGGAAATTAGATGACATGAGTACCTACAAAGAAAGAAAGAAAGAAAGAAAGAAAGAAAGAAAGAAAGAAAGAAAGAAAGAATATCAAAACAAACCCACAATAGTAATTAACAAAATAATCATACTTATTATGTTAAGTATTAAAACACAAAATTGAGCGTTTCGGTAAGGCTACTGGAAACTATATGTACTTTGTTACACATGAAAAAGAATCAAATAAAAATTCCAGAACTAAGAATTACAATAATCAAAATTAGGAACAGGGGCTGGGGATTGTAACTCTGGTAGAGTACTTACCTAGTTTGCACAGGCCTTGGGTTTGATTCCCCAGCAAGGAAAAAAATGGGAATGTAGTGGATGAGTTTATCAGCTGATAAGACAAGGCAGAGAAGAGAGTTAGTAAATTGAATAATACGCTAAAAGTAAACAGCCAAAATAAAAACAGAAAAGAATAAAGGATAAAAATACAGATTAAAAAGTAAGATTTACACAACGTGTAATTGCAAAATAGAATGTTTAAATTTTAAAAATGTATTACAGTAAAAGATACATGACCTTTAGTCCCCCTCAAAATACTCCCCCTTGCTTCAAACACACTTATTTCATCATTCTTGCCACTTTCTGAAGCAGTTCTGGAAGTCCTCTTTCCTGACTGTCTTTAGTTGTAATGTTTTGGCTGACTGGTTGTCCTGAATGGATTCAAACTATTCACCTTTCAGGGTCGTTTTGAATTTAAGGAAGAACCAGAAGTCGCATGGTGCCAGATCCGGTGACTAGAGGGAATGAGGACACACCGTAATGTTTTTACTTGACAGAAATTACTGTAAATGTTTGATCAATGAAAGGTGATCCAAAAATTTGGTGATTTTAAAGACATTCAAATATATGCTGTTTATAAATGACACATGTAAAACCTAAGTATAGGAGCTAGGCGTGTAGTTCAGTGGTCCAACTCATGCATAACACGCACAAAGTCTAGGGTTCAAAATCCAGCACCAAAAAATAAATAAATAAAACACAAGAATACAAGATAATTGAAATCAATATATTAGAAAAGATATGTCAATGGTAACTAAATAAAAAACTAGTATTAATATCAAACAATTAAACTTTAAGGCAAATTTATTTCTGGAGGAAGGGAGAATGCTTCTTTGTTTCACCAGTAATTTGTATCATGTTTATGGATTATAATTTTATTTATTTTATCCTTTCCAAGTAGAAATATAACTTCAGAGCAATCACAGTTAAAAGAAATCCAAAAAGTATTTTTGTTTCTTGGCTCTATTATATTTCCCCCATGGAATTAAGCTGATTTGAAAACATAGAATGAAATGCAAAGTACTGAGAATAGTGAAGAAACCACTGAAGAAGAACAAGGTGGGTTACTTGATCAATATATCAAGAGTTATTTTAAAATGACTGTAACTTGCATTACCATGGAATTAGCACTGGGTATAGGCAAATGCAGGCTACTGGAATGAAATAAAATAAAAACTTGGAACAAGCCTCAAACCTGTGCACAGTAATCTATGACAAAGACAGTTGTGAGAAAAGAGAAGCCTTTTCATTTAGTACTGGGAATATTGCATACTCATCTGGAAAAGAAAATCAAATTCTGGTGTCTATATGATAGTTGGCATGTTAACTAACTCTATGTTGATGATAGACCTAAAAACGAAAGGTAAATTTAGAATCTCTTAGAAGACAACATGGAAGAATAGCTTCATAACCTCAAGATTAAGGAAAAAATTATACAACGTAACATTAAAATTCTAGCCACAGAGGAAAATAATCAATAAACCTGAATATTTTAAAATTAAGAACACTTTTCATCAAAAGATACCACTAAGAAAGCAAAAAAGCAAATCACAGCATTTAAGAAGTTATTTGCAACATATGTAAACAATAAAGCTCATATTCAATGAGAATAGAAAAAAGCAACTTGCAACAAACTGGTAAAAACAGAGCTTAATTTCACTGATCATCAAACAACTGCAGTTTAAAAGGACAATGAGATACAATCCATACCCAACAAACTGGTAAAAACTAAAAACTCCAGTACACAGGTTGGTAAGGATGTGGCAGAAAACAAACTTCTGTGTACTGTGCAAAGTAAAATTTAGTATACAACTTTGGAATGTAATTTTGGCTCACTTAGGAAGATTAAAATATGAATAGCCATCCTATAAATCTCTGGAGTACTCATACATAAGTGTGTTACATTATACATACAAGAATGTTCATAACAGCAGCATTATTTGCTCTTATTATTTGCTCAAATAGGAAACACCCAAGTCCCCATCAACAGTAGAAAAGATAGAAAGTATGTTAGAACACTTACAATGAGACAGTTCAGTCTGAAAACCGTAATATTTAGAAAAAGAAGAAAACTGCCAAAAAAAATTTCTATGAGGGTTGAGGATTTAGCTCAGCAGTAGAGCATTTGCCTAGCAAGCACAAGGCCCTGAGTTCAATCCCCAGCACACCTCCCAAAAAAGTCACTGTGAATTCATTTATAGCAAAGTTTTAAAAAGACAAAACTGAACTATTTTAGAAACACATGTAGGGGCTGTTGTGGATTGTGTTTAGATGTCCGCCCACAGCATCATGCAGTCACAGGTGGGGCCTTTTCAGAGGTGGCTGAATCTGGAGTGTGCAATTGATTCCTGGTGCAACGATAGGATTAAAAGTGCTAGAATTAAAAGTGGTTAGTTTTGCACTGCCCTAATCCCAGTAGCCTAGATAGAATATAAAAGCGAGCAGAAGGCAGCTGCTAAGGCCTCTTGCATGCTTGCTTTGCTACCTTCTGCCCGCCACGACCTGTTTCTCCTCTGCAATCCCCGTCTCCCATGCCACACTGCCTTGGAGACAGCCAGTTATAGACTGAAACTTTACAAACTATGAGCTAAATAAACCTTTCTTCCTTTAAATTTAGGTGTTGAGTATTTTGTCTCAGCAACAAGAAAAGTAACTAAGACAAGGCACAGTCAGAAGTAAAAGCAAGCAAGTGATGAAGTTGGAATGCTGCCTACCTCTATGAAGGAGCAATGGGCAAAAGACATGTAGACTGGATTCTGGAGATGTTCTTCCTGGATCAGAGTGACAGGGTGTTTGGTTTGCAAGAAGCTATAATATTCTATATTTGTCTTTTATGTACTTCATATATTTGTGTAGTAGTCCATAATTTTAAAAAGCTTTTTAAAAGATGCAATTTTCTACCTAAAGCTATTAAAGAATTTCTGAGCCGTATGTTGTAAGTTGAAAAAATAGGATGTGGAAAGGGGTGTAAATTTTGCTATCATTTATATTTTAAAATAAAGGAAGAGAAGGAGAGAGAGCGAGGCCATATGAGAGAGAAAGAGAGGAGGGAGGAAGGAAAAGTGAGGAAGGAGAAGGGAGGGGAGAAGAGGAGAGGGAGGGAGACACATAGTAAGTTTGTACAAGAATAAAATAAGCTGCACACTGAAACCACTGCCCAATGGTTGTCTTTGGGCAGGAAAAGATTCCCAAAGAAACAGGATTGCCAAAGATACAGGATTAGAAGAAGAATTACTGTTCGCTGTACATCCTTTTTGTTTTGAATTTCATGCTATGTGAATATATTACTTATTTAAAATACATAACATAAAAATACCTAACAGAAAAGTTTTCTAGCAACTCTAACCATACTTCTCCACAAGGGGTCACTACTGAATGATGTTTAATTCTACTTCCTATTTGGTGGAAAATCCACGCTGCTTTCTTCGTTCACCAGCAAATGAACAAGTATGTTCATTTATGTTCTTATTTTACACCACATAATATTCCAGGAAAATGCATCTTGCAAATATGTACAAAAAACAAATAATATACATTTTAAATGAAGAGAAAATAACAAAAAAGTGAGTAGATAATAGAAAACCAAAAGTTAGTTTACAGAATTGTGTTGCTAACCATTTTCCCTAGTGGTAACACTCAAGTTAGATCCTAAATTCTCTAGAAACCAATGCTTTAAAACGATGAAAAGGAGAAGTATCTTTCTCAGGAAAATATTAATTAAGACCTGGGGAAAAAAACTTTTCCTCAATAGACTCTGTTAAAGATAATTCATAAAGACCTTTCAGTGAAACTCTTGATTGGTCTTAACGAGAATAATTCATGGATAAACTGTGAAACCATGTCATCCTGCTCTCTAAGAGAAGTATAAAATGCTTGAGATGCCAGACGAGGGAAGCTGAATGAAAATGAAACTGACTCATGCTATAAAAACAGAAAAAGAGAAGCCACTAAGACTGCTTAGCGTCTTCACTTTGCTGGACTTTTCAAAATTTGGTTATTGTAATGAATTCTCTTTTTTCAAAGAAGTCATATTGATTGTACTTTGGACTACTAATGGGTGAAATATTATCAAGGGAAGTTATCCTTGACCAAACATTGAGGCTGGCTCAGAAAGGCCCTGAGCTTTGGTTAGTAAATAGGAAGAAATCAGTGTGGGGGAACGAGCGTGCCCTCAGTGCAGAACCACCAACGGTGCAAAGCGTTTTGCAGCTATGGACGCGTCTGACAATCTGAGGAGAAAAGTAGCTGTCATTGGTGGTGGTTTGGTAAGAATCGTATCTGGATGTATAATTAGGGTTGGTGGGATTATATTGATTATTAGTGTGCTTGATTACTATTACTTGTCAGTTGTATGGATTATTAGTTTTTTGTGAAGACTTTTCTAATAATCAAATACAACTATTTTAAATATAGTATTAATTTTAATTTGTTCTTTGCCAAGAAAGACTTTTTATGTAAATTAAATACAAAGGGTCTGTTTTCCTTCATTGTTTTGGTTTAGTATTTCTTAAAAACCAAAAATAAAGTAGGCCCAACTTTATTTTGTCCTCAGATCAGCTAGTTTTTAAATTTAGATATTAGTCTTTGTAGTCATTTTAATGAAAACATTGGCCCCAATTTAGTTAATGGGTCAGCTAATACTGTCTAATGAGAATAAAAGCTTCACGAAACATGAAGCTAAAGTAAAACACCACGTTGGATGTTCAGCAGTTATTTGCGTAGTTGGGAATAATAGTCACTTGGTTGCCTGACTTATTTTACTGTTCCGATACTGTATCCGAGATAGTGGAGTAAGGCACTCACTTCCTACCAAAGCAGATAAAATAAGTGCTGGGATTTGTCCCACACCTAAGGGGCCACTTCTTTCCATAGTTAGGGCACCAAAGCTAATTCTCCATTTAGCATGGTGCTACTTCCAGTGAATTATACTTTTTCTCCTCTCTGCAGAACTCCTTTTCAAGAACAAAAACAATCAATCTAATTATTTGTTTTTAACCTTTGGTTAAATCATTTGCAGGCTTTTAACTCACAGGTATTCATTTTTTCATTGATTTATTTACTCAATAAAAATTGAATTAGTGCTTAATGCTAGCCTCTGGAAGACATATATATTGCCATGCCCATATTTATATAATACACTCAGTTTGTCTTTTGTACTGTCTTCTGTATTGTCTTCTCCCATAAGTGCTATGACAGTTCCTTTAACATTTCTGATTACAGATTTCAAAATGCTAAGTCATGCTACCCAATACTTTGCTGGTCACTCAATCTGATATATGTTGTCATTGCTTCATACCAGGCTTCCATCGAATTCCTTCTTATCAAAATATTGCTCAAATGAGAATTCGTGTATTCAAAAAATGTGGCAGCAATGATATCTCTTCAAATGTCTTAGAAATCCTAGGGGGAGATAACAAATATGTGACCAGATATATGATTTGAGAAGACACAAAAATGTGGAGTTACCCATGAATTTCTCCCTAGATAACATCTGAATTCTTCATCGTGGAATCATTTAATGCACATGCCTTCAAACAGCACAGCTTTGACTCTGAGAGTTTTTGTCTCATAACTGTAGACGATGCTGATTGTGTCACGGATTTATGGGCTTGAGATGGTATCGACACCAATGTGATGCCAGATGGTGTTTCTGCCCTATCTCCTGAGGATCGTCCCACCTCACCATTCACTCTTCACTTGACATAGAGAGCAGCATTAGACAGCAACGAGATTGGGTGGAGGAGAGTCTGCAGCCAGCTGGAAGCTCAGAAAGGTTACTTTCTGTGGGTTTCAATTTTTTCCTCTCTGTCTAAAACTAGATCCCTGAGTCTTTGAACTCTACAATTCTGTTTCTTTTTTGCACTTTCTCATTTACAGACCTCTAGCTTTGTTCTAAACCTAGACCTTCCTAAAAATAGAAATCAAATGTTACTCAGAATTTTCACTTCCTCCAAAGTAAATATCCTCCACCCATATAAACCTGCAAATGCCTTAGCATCTTGGCTTGAGGTCTGTATAGCGTATAGTTTGGTTCAGGTACACTTTTTTTTTTTTTGCAACTATTCATGAGATTCACCCTGTAAAGGACATAATTACTATTAGCCTTTATTATTATTTTATTAGTATGAAAATAAACTACACTTTACTCACTCTTATTTTCTTTTCTTTAGGCTCTGAACCTTCTTGTATGTGAAAAGCCCTCATTACAGCCCCATGTCTAAGGCCTTCTTAAAACAGAGAGGGAACAGACTCTTGTATGGCCATGGAAGTCATTTTGCCTTTGCTCAGTGTCAAGGGACACGGTTTGATCTCTCTGTGACCCTTCCCCAATCTCTTTTGTACTTTTGCTTGGGCTCCAATTCCTCTCATCAAACTTTCTTTCAGCTGTCGCACTTGATGTCTGTATTTCTCTAACAGCCTTGTCTAATATTCCAGTATATGTTTGCTACCTTGGTAGAGACTCGTGAAGCACTTCATAAATCTCAGTCTCATCTGTGTGCCAAGAACTCACTTCTCAGAGTTTTCTTCATTTGCTGCCTGGTTGACTAGTATCTTAGATGGAACCAAGAACTTCAGGCATCCCAGACTCTCTGTTAACTGCCTGTAAAAAGTATGTTTTCCTTCAATTTTATTTGACCCATCCTCCCTTAAAACACTGTTAGATTATTTCCTCCCTGCCCATATTCACCCATTCATCCATCCATTCCTCTGTTTGCTCAAAGAAAAAAGAACACTTACACACTGTTTATGGCAATCTAAGTTGGTATAAGTCAGCCTCAGCACAGTATTGTATCAAGAGAAACTACTGTCCTTCAGCTGAAGAATTAAAAGCACTTGGGCCTTTAATATGGCCCCTCCAAAACACCAAATCTGAAATATATTCAAAATTCTGAACAAAAACTTCTAAACAACCTTGCCTGCCCATCCTTTAAAATCATTTGTACATCCTTGAAGCTATTCCAAAAAGGAAATGAAGGAAGATCAAGCAGAGGCCCTCTGTTCAGGCTGTCAGAATCCTCTTGCCACCTCACTTCAGATTCTGCTCTTTTTCCCTTTTCTCTGTTTTCTCAGTTAGTCTTATTCCCCTTTTAGCCTCCCTGGTAATAAGGCCCAGGAGCCAAGGAGGGAGGTAGAAAGAGGATGTGGATTTCAGAATTTCCTCAGGTTTTTGTCCCACTCATCAGACTGTCATTTGGTGGATCATCTCTTTAGTGGAATTTTAACAGAATACTGAATGTCTACCATATGATTGCATATAATGCTAAAAATCAAAATAACTTGACTATGCAAACATAAGCACATTGCATGCAATAAAATGCAATGCAATTATTATTTTAAGCATATTTTCTGACAGAAATATATCCTCAGTATACTGCTAATTTTTTAAAGAAATCATGAATGTAAATGTGCAGTATGCTATAATTATTGCATATACTCAGGAAATACACAGTAATTCTGGTGTTCTTATTACAGATGGTTCATGAGAATAGCAAAATATGAACTGGAGAAAGAGATTGGGGTCACACGCAGGAAATATTTTGTCATGTTGAAAATTTGGGACTTTGCCCTGAAGTCTTAAGAGGAGTCATTAAAATACATTAAAATGAAAATGTATCATTTAATTTCTGTTCTAGAAAATGACTAGCTCAAGTGCAGAGTTTGCCTTGAATCGATAGAGACTGGGGAAGAGAGGGCTTTGAGGGCACAGTCCCAGTGACCTAAAAATCTGCCACTAGGCCTGACCTTTTAAATATCCATCACCTCCCAACAACTCCAGGCTGGTGGTGATGGAGAATTTATCACATGGGCCTTTGAGAGACATCCAGATCCAAACTCTAGCGTGCAGTTTTTTTATGATCATTGGATAACTGAATAATCACTGGTGGAAGGCTAACATGGGAGCCAACAAAAAACCACCAGCTAAATACATGAGAATCATGTTTCCACACTTACATAAAGTACATTTTTAAATAATGTTTTAATTGGTGAGGATCAGTATAATGGACTAAGTTAGGGTCAAAGCACATGACCTGTAAAGAGGGAAGTATGAAGAGACAGAAAAAAAGAAATAGGAAGTGTTAAAACGATAAATTGGTTAAGTCCATAGTTATGTAACCTAGGAAACTTCTTGGAGCTCATCCAGTACTTCTTGGAGCTAATCTAGTTGCTAATAGAACTTTTGATTTGCAATTCTTTTGTGATCAGAATAGTTTACTGTTTAAACTTCTTGGAGCTCATCCAATACTTCTTGGAGCTAATCTAGTTGCTAATAGAACTTTTGATTTGCAATTCTTTTGTGATCAGAATAGTTTACTGTTTAGTGCTTTATTTGGTATTTTAAACACATACCTACACTTTTAAGAATTGTTCATGTTCTTGATGGAAACTGTCCTCCTGAAATCTGGCTTATTTTTTTAGGTGTCAGATCTTGCCCAATTTCTACCCTGCCCCCAACCCTCTTCCCTATTTATAGTCAGGAACTCAGCTGTGTCTTGACCAAGAGTCTGTGGTGGGCTAAGAATTGTTACACGCAGTATTTCCATTTCCACTTATATCTTTTTGTCTTCTTAGTCTTTTTGCAAATCTAAAACCAAAGATGGGCATTGACAGTTATGCCCAATCAATTGCTTTTTTAAAAAAATGAGAAGAAGCAAAGGTAGTCTGAAAGCTACCTTATTAGCTATATTATCAGCCTTTCCAGCAGAACTTACACAACATATAGCAATATATTTTTTCTTTTAGTTTCATTTGACTCACATTTACACAGAATTAGAATGATCTTAACCTTTGTTCCATGATGCACTATTATGAAAGGTCTTGAAGAAGACAGTTTTATTTACTTCATTGCTTGTTGTTTATCTATTTGTTTGCTTGTATGCAATAGCTTGGATTTGGAATGTTTCCCAAGGTCCCATGTGTGAAATGCTATATGCTTAACTTGTCCAATTGGAGGGTGGTGGAATATTTAAGAGAAGGACATGATGGGAAATTTTTAGTTTATTGGAAGCTTGACCTCAAAGGGGATTAAGGGACTCCCAACCCCTTCCTCTTCTTTTTGCTTCCCAATTGTCATAAGCAACTGTGAACCCATCACTCAACATGAGAATTAATGCATTCCAGTGATTTCCATCTAGTGATTTTCCATCTCCCCACACATTAAGAGCATATCATTTATCAGTCTTTGCCTTTTACATATAATTTAATCATGTATGACATATACTTGTCATATATACATATATTTTTAAATTATGTATACATATGGTTTCATTTTGATTGTCTTTGTAAGGGTATTATGCAGTATGAAATCATCTGGGACTTACCTCTTTTCACTTATAATGTTGCTAATATATTCATATTATTGCATTTTATTATGTGAAATTGCCACAGTATTTTTGTTATTCCTTGGTAATGGCCATTTCAGCCATTTGCAGAATATTTGCTTGCTTATTCAGCCATGAAAGGGCTTCTCTGAGCATTCTGGTGCATGCCTCCTGGTGCACACGGACCAGTCTCTTGGGTAATGCCTGGAGTAGATCTGCTGGTTTGTTGCATATGAAAATACTCAACTTGACAAGATAAACAATGTATAAGAGATTCTGTTGGCTCGCATCCTCTCGAGAACTTGATATTTTTTGTGAACCGAGGATAAGATTTAGTCCTGTTTTGTCTACACTACCTGAGCTTCCTTCTTTTCCCTCTTTGCCACAAGGAACCACAAAAGCACCTCGACTGACAAACAGAAGAGTTGGAGAGGTTCAGATCCACACCTGACAAACTTAGAAAAGACTCCAAATGGCCAATTAATGGGTGACAGAGTGCTGCTTAGGAATCAGGAACTTAAGAACACCAGTACTGGCAAAGACAAACTCTCAGAAACCAAGAGTAGAGAATTTTTAACCTTTTGGCATAGAAGTAAAAACTACATAAACCTTTGACCAAAGATTCCACTTACATGTAACCCTAGAGAAAAGTCATCATATATGTAGGATAACACAAATACAAAAATGTGATTTGAGATAACTATTGTTAGTCGTATTCTCACACTAGAAGCAGTTAAATGTTCTTAGTCAGTAGAATGGATAATCTGTGATATTTCATGCAATGAAGAATATCATAATACAAATGGATGAATTGAAGTTTACATGTGATCATATGAATGAATCTCATAAACATAATGTGGTAAAGAAGCAAGGTGCAAAAAGTATATATATATATATATAGTTGTGTGTGTGTGTGTATATATTTACTTATTTTAATGTTATGTATGATTCAAAAATGGTCAGAATTGGACCATGCTGTTTAGGGATATGTACCTAAGTGGCAAAATTATGACTAGGCAAGAATGGGCTATCACAAAAGTCAGAATAATGTTTACTCTAGGTGAGAAGTAGGGTATTATAATTAGATGAAGGTAGGAGTGTTTGAGGGAATTGGCAATGTTTTACTTTTTGACCTGAACAGTGATTATCAGGGTTATAATGTTATAAAGACTTACTTTCTAACTATTCGGTAAACTATATATATGTTTTATGTTCTTTCTGTGCAGAAGTTATATCTCACTATAAAAGGGTTGAAAAAAGAAAAGAAATCTGGGAGCGGTGCACATACGTGTAATCCCAGCTACTGGCAGCTTGAGGGAAGAGGGTCACAAATTTGAAGCCAGAGCAGACAATTTAGCGAGATACTGTCTTAAAACAAAATTTTAAAAGGGATGATGATGTAGCTTAGTGGCAGAATTCTCCTGCATTAGGGAGGGGTGAAAACCAAGATGTATCATGTACAGGTACAAAATAACCATGTTGATTATGAACATTATGTATACAATGTACCAATACATGTTCTTGGTAAAAATAATAAAAAAAATTAAAAAAAAAAAAAAAGGAATGAGAGGGCAGAAACCAAGGAAACCAAAACTACCTCTAAAATTATACCACTTGATCTTGTGCTCACTTTGGCAGCACACATACCATTTAATCTTAAATGAACCTTACTATTTTTGCAACTGGTACGCTCCAGTAGTAACTAAGTAAATCAGTGTAACAAAAGATACTAGCAACATTCAGCCACAGACAATATTTAATTTTGCCATGAAAAGTTTCCTGTATATGTGGAATCAGATGAGCATGTGAAAAAATAAATTGTTTTGATTCCTAGGTTGGAACATTAAATGCATGCTTCCTTGCAAAGAGGAATTTCCAAGTTGATTTATATGAAGCTAGGGAAGGTAAGTCAATGGTAAAGAGTGTGAAATGTGATTCTGATTTTTTGACATCTTTCTCTAGATTTTCTGAATAAAACATTTTAATAAGAAATTATATAAGTGATTTTTTTAAAAAAACCTCAGCAATATAAGTATTAATTTAATAATAATTTACTTTTTATTTTGATGCCAGGGATTGAAACTAATTTACTATTAGTATTTTCTTTAGAAGAGTTAATGAGACTCAGTACAGTTCTGATGCAACAATTGTTCAGATACAGTAATATGTTCATCCTGTGCTAGAATATAAGGAGTGGTGTGTAATGCAGGGTCCACTTCCAATGTCTTAGATATCCGAGTGGCTAAATCTGCACGTGGAAGAAGCATTAACTTGGCCCTTTCTTACAGAGGACGACAAGCTTTAAAAGTCATTGGCCTGGAAGATCAGGTACCTTGTTAATGCAGTTTTCTTAAATAAGATAATGTCTGATGGTTTTTAACAGTTTTGTGGGCTAATTTTAATCCTGGTTTGCAGTAAAATTTAATGCCAAGGACCTCTGTACACACAAAAAATAATTCTACAAAGGCTTTCAAAATTTGAAATTTGACAAGAAGATACACATGACTGCTGCATCAGGAGGAGTTGAGGTCACAGGGGAGGGGATACTACAACCCCACCTGATGATCACTTCTGATGCTGGCCCGTCACCCCGTCACGGGATGGCAGATGTCTGCCTATGGAAAGAGGAGGTCAAGAGGGCATCCAGAATGAGAAACAGCAGACAAACTTCCTGCTTTTTCTTACATGTGGCAGTAATATCCTAGTCACAACTCTACTCCAAAAATCCTCTGAAAGTAGAAAACTTTTTATCATTCATTTGGCACCAAAACTTGAACTGACATGAAATTTTTCATGGCCTATTTTTTTAAATTTCATTTGGTATAAGCGTGTTTTTATACAGAAATACTGTTTTTGATTATGAGGCAGTACCCTAGACCTCCTGGTGGTTATGGGATAGTCATCATTTATGCACTATACTCCCTGCCTAAAACTTGAGAAATTATCAACTTTGAAACCATCAAGCCCCTCGGGTTTGGATAAGGGATTGTGCACCTACAGTAGATTTTCTTCATACGGGCTTAATGTTATAGAACATCTCACTATCATGTAGCTTGGAAATGTAAACAAAAACAGTATAATTTTCTTGATACTACCCTCACTGAAAAAAAAAAAAAATGTATGGTGAGCAAACTCCAAAACTACATCCTCGGTTCAGCATTGTATCCTTGAACCGGTAATACTAGTATATATGAGTGTTACTTACATTCCTGCTGTTTTCCAAACAGCAGCAATTTTATGTAAGAAAAGAAGTAGTCCTGAATTTTAGGTGCCTTCAATTTTATTCCTCATGGTTTCCCTTTTTGTCTGTCTGAGGAGAATCACTTACCCCCTCTAACAACGAATCACTTTTTCCAATTTGTGAAATTGGTTTAGGTCAGATAAACATTAAATCAATTTAAAGATCTAAGGTTTAAAAAAAATAAAAATGTCAGGAACACTACTTCCATTGAATGAGTTTTCACCATACTAAGTCTAGAGGATCCTTACAGTTTTTTTTGCAATTTTTGGAAAGTATTCAAAAATCATATTTTATTTATCTTTATTTATTTATTCAATGTGTTACAAATTTTAATTTCAAGTGAACACCCTGAAAACAGTATGTCAAAAAAAATAAAGTCCGACAATCTCTCTGTGAGTTTATAAGAAGGCGCACAATAGTCACAGACCAATTTCACAACTGCCTCAAAAATGTACAGTACAGCAGTTACATGCAAGGGTTATATATTTATATAGCAACACTATACTATTTTCTAGAGGCTGTCACATCTGCTGGATACTTTGACCGGAAGACATGTTGGACAGGCTACTCTGCTGTGTATCATTAGCTGTACAACTCAGGATCTAAACTGGTGGTTAAAGTTATTTTATATTGTGTGGCAAAAATGAGGCCCAACATCCACAGGAAAGTGATACAAGAGGGATTCTTCAGTAATCCCTGTCCCCTTGAAAATCACATGTTTTAAACCAAGATCTATCTTATTTACAGTATCAGGTTATCATAACTGAAATAATTTTTCCTGGTTTCATTTCAGATTGTATCCCAAGGTATTCCCTTGAGAGCAAGAATGATTCACTCTCTTTCAGGAAAAAAATCTACAATTCCTTATGGAACAAAGTATCAGGTAGGTTTAACCTGGAGATAATGGTTTGTGAACTGATTGTAAGTAAATCTAATGTCTGGAATTGCTACTTGCTTGTTGGTGTCTCCCTTCCTCTGTAGCCCTACGTTTGACATTACCTGCCTCAGACTAACCTCAAGAACATGTATTTGTTAGCAAGTTAATTGACAGAATATGTTCGAAACAGGGCTCAGCTCATAATGCACATTAAAAAGAACTACTATTACCATTTTCATTATGAAGTCATTTCTTGCCTCTCTGCTTTGCTTCTGTTGCCCAGCTGCTTGGGATGCCCTTTCCCTCTCAGCTCCTTTTCAATTGGAGAAAATTACCATGTTATTTGTTATCACATAGAATGTACAACAACTCTAGAGGGGTTTATGGTGTTATTGCCTTCCCCTCACTAACCCTTTTGCCCCAAATGTGCTTATAATAGAATGTATAGAACACACCAGAAATGTTTTCAGTACTCCATAATTTCTAAAACAACAGAGGCTAGATGGTGATTATGAAACAAAATTCATTATACAATTTTGTGTTTTTCTTAGCTCTCACATAGCAGCAAACATAACTGGGGAAAATATGTATTTTCATCTAATTTTTTGCTTGAGATAGAATGAAGGCACCAAATATCCATGAATGAGAAGCAAATTCCAAATTGCTTCATTTTTATCCTGAAATGCCTTTATTTCGTTAAGCACAGAGCCCGAGGGAGGGTCACATTGTGAACCGAACTCCCACTGCAGGTAGATCCATGTTTCTCAGCCCCACCTGAGAACTTGCTAAAATGCAGAATCTGGCTCACTGGGGCTGGGAGAGGCTGAGCTTGCATACTTCTTAAAGGCTCCAGGGTGGCTCTTGTGCCGTTGGTCCATGGACCCACTTTGATTAGCACAAGATAAAACATATATTCTTGACAATGAGGTCTTTGTAGATTTTGTGATGATAAGTGTGGCTAAATAGTACAACGTTTCAACAACTAAGGACTTTGGAATAGAGGAAGGATCGAAATTTTCCATTAATGTGCTTTTTAAAAAATAGTAAACTGCTTATCTGGGCACTATGAGAACATAGGTTCTGAGTTGTAATACATGAGCTTCACAGGGGAAGGAGGAAAAGTCTACGTAGCCATCCTTCCTGAGACAAACATTTTCAGCTAATTGACATATCCTATTTAACTGGCTCCAAATTGAGCTAGGTGCCATAGAAAAGACCAAAGAACAGGCAAGTTGAATTTACACATTCAGATTAAGTATTAGCCCTGTATACTAAATGTATTACTCCAACAAACAACAATTGATTGTCCTGTGTTCTGGACTGTGTTAGTTGCTGAGGACAGAGAGGAAGCCAAGCTGTAGGGACAGATGATCTTCATCATGAGAAGTTTTTACTTGAGTGATGCACACAAGAATTACTAGAGTGCTCAGAGAGGAAAGAGAGTTTCAGTTTTCAGAGATTTCACAGAGAAAATGAGATTTAGGTCACAAGCTCTAAGACTCGCATGAGGAGCATCTTGGGAAATTAGAGATGTTTCCTCTCAGGTAGCTTCAGAGTGTTCTCGAAGACCTGCACAGCACAATTTATAGTTGTGTCACTCTCTTTTACTAAATTGAGAGTGACTCACAACAATTACAGAGTGTGTTGAGGAAGACCAAATCATCACATTCAAACCCTCTCCAGGGCCTGAGCCAGTCAGGTGCTAATAGATAGAAGAAGATGTTGTTCAAATACCAGGGAAGCTAGATGAGGAGGGTGACTTGGACCTAAGAACCAAAAGTGGTTTCTTCACCTGAACACAGAGCACAGAGAGACAGAGAGAGAGAAATTCTGCAGAAATCCCCATCTGGGAGCCTTCGGTACAATACAAAAGGGAGGAAATTGTTTTTCCTCCGATGCTCTTGCTATTTCTCAGTTCTTAGAACTGAGTTCATACTAAATTTACAGCCACCCTCATTCTTCAGTTTTCACATCATTACATTTTTAGCTCAGTCACTAAAATGGGGGCCTCTTTGCCCTTTAAGAACTACATAAAGTTGCTTTGAACTGCTCACTCGCATAGCCTGTGGGAGTACGCCATCCCTGTGACCCTAGGGTTTCTTCAAATCCCGGGAGTCACCGTCCTCTTGGCCTCCTCTGCCCCTTTGCACTTCACTCCCTCTCAGCTTGCATTTCCTGTGCATCACCATGGTCCAGATGTGAAATTCACCCTTTCTCTGATTTCCACAGAAAACTCAAAAGATGCACAAATCTGCTACAGATTTGGGGGTGACGGAGAGACCACTTTGCACAAGGCACACAAATAGTGTAGAAATCCTTGAGGTGCAAAATCTAAATTCCACAACCTTTTCTGCCTCTTTCTCTGGCCTTCCTCCTCCAGCTGTTTTTTGTTTTTTTTCCCTCAGCTTTCTTCCCCCTAAGAACTGTCAAAATAGTCTCCAATATACAGAGCAGGACAGAGCTCCTCAATTCTTACTCCTAAACTCAGATGCCTGCAATACAAACAATGCCCCTTGCCCAATCTCCTTTGAAGTCACTGGAGAGAGAAAATGAACATTTTTCCTGATATGTTTGAAATGGCACTACATCTATTATCATATAAAACTATCTTTGTTAGAACAATATTTTAACTACAAGAGAAGGGTTTAGAGTTTACAGTACGAACTTTGAAAAATGTAAGTTAAAGCTTGGGTGTTATACCATATTAAAGTATTTCTTAAGAGACTATTTAGGTAAATGGTTATAAAACTAAGCTTGCAAAGGAAATAAACAGAGTGAAGAGACAACCTACAGAATGGGAAAATTTTTTCCAGCTACTCCTCTAACACATGACTAATATTTAAGCTATATAAAGAACTCCAAAAAAAACTGGACTTCACCAAAACAAAAATTTCTATCAAAAAGTGGACAAATAAAATGAATTAACACTTCACAGAGCAAGAAATACAAATGGCCAATAAATACATGAAAAAATATTCAGCATATTTAGCCATTAGGGAAATGCAAATCAAAACAACACTGAGATTCCACCTTACTCCACTAAGGATGAGTATCATCAAGAACTCAGAAAATAGCAAATGCTGCCAAGGATGTGGGGAAAAACTTTTATACTGTTGGTGGGAATATAAACTAGTACAACCACTATGAAAATCAGTATGGAGATACCTCAAAAAATTAAAAATAGAGATTTCATTTGACCTAACTATACCTTTCTTGGGTATCTTTCTGAAAGAGTTAAAGACATCATATTACAGTGATACATGCATACCATGTTTATAACAGTGCAATTCACAATAGCTTAATTATAGAAATACCCTAGATATCCATCAACAGATGAATAAGTAAAGAAAGTGTTGTATAAATATACAATGGAGTACTACTCAGCTATAAAGAAGAATAAATTTGAATCATCTGTAGGAAAATAGATGGATATTGAGTTCATAATGTTAAGCGAAAAAAATGAGATACAGAAGGATAAATATTGCATAGTTTATCTTATATAAGAAATTCAAATTATAAATAATTAAAGAATTAAAGAAGAAATGGGAGGAAACAGAGAGGTAGACTTTTTGGAGATGAGGAAGGGGATCTAAAGAAGTGGGGAGAGGTTGGGGGAACAAAAGGTGAGGAGAGGAAACAAAAAATGATCAAGATGCTATATATAGATATATTCTTATATATCTATATATAGATATATTCTTATATATCTATATATAGATATATATCAATTACCCTAAATAAAAGTAATTATTATATATTGCAAACATATAAAAATAAAAATCAAACAAATAAAAAGCTAAGTCCGCAAATTTCTTCTAAGTAATAAATAATTCCTGTTACTGAGTAATTTAGAATCACATGTGCATTCTCCAGAAACAATGTCTGATATATTTTTCTTACAGTATATTCTTTCTACAAGCAGAGAAAATTTGAACAAGGATTTACTGAATGGTAAGTCCAATGCTTTAATTCACCAGTTTGAGTAAAGCACATGGCACTCATCGTGTCACATGATTTATTGGGATTTGCTTGCTGTTCCCCATTATGGGTTATAAAGAGTACAACTATTATGCTTTCTAAAGAGTAGCTGCACAGCCACATCAAGAGGCCTTTGCTCGAAAGCTAGAACTTTGCTTAGAGATCTTAGATGACACTATCAGAAATACATTAACAAGGTATATATTAGCTTCATACACTTCAATAATATTTATATCAGTTTTTTTACCTAATATTCCACATATTCAGCCAATTTTATATGCTCATCTCTCTCTAAACAAATTCCCCTTGCAAAGCACATTAACTAAATGATATTCCTGCACAAGCATTTCATGTGAGATTGTTTCATGGTTCACTATTCTATGCAATGTTGGTACTTGTTAAAGAAAAAAGTCAAAAAAGAATATATGCCTGGCTCTGAAGCAGGGTGGCACAGCAGAGGGGCATCGCAGAGGAGAAGTTATCCACAGGAGGCAGAATACAGCAAGGCAAGCAAGGGACCTTAACAGCTTCTTGCTACCCGCTTTATATATTCTATCTAGGCTACCAGGATTAGAGCAGTACCAAACCAAACAGTGGACTGATTTAATAATCGTGCACCCTTAACGCTAGCACTTTTAATCTTATCACTGGACCATGAATCAATCACACGCGCTAGACTCAGCCACCTCTGAAAAAGCCCAACCTATGACTGCTTGAGGCTTTGAGGGGACATCTAGACACAAGCCATAGCAATGTATTTTAATTGTTTCATATATATTTAAAGTTTGTTCAAAATTGTCAAAATCCAAAGTGTGCCACACATGTCAGTCAGATTAGCAAATTTTAAAACACTCACCTGTGGCTGGAGACCAGCATCTCAGAGCTCAAGGGAATGAGGATATTCAGTATCTCTCTCTCTCTCTCTCTCTCACACACTCTCTCTCTCTCTCTTTCTCTCTATCTCACCACAGGAGAGTTTTTTAATGGAGCATGTCAAAGAATAACATTTGTAAAAATCTCCTCTTCCAGGTATAAAACTATACACAAGCAAAAAGTTAAATTAGTTAAAAGGTTTATTCCTCAAACACATTTTGTGTTTGTAAAAAAAAACAAAAAAACCTTATTATAGCAGGTAAACTGATTTCCGCAAAGTTCTTTGCGAAAGATTTCTTATACATATCTAAGTTTCTTTGACTTATCATCTCTCATGTTTCAATATTCTAAATTCCAACCCCATATTCAAGACTCCAACAATCTTCAAATCCCAAATCAAGCTCAAACAAACAAACAAACAAAAGTTGAAACCCAAGATGAAAAGAAGAGCTGAATTCACTTATGAATATTGAGTTGGAAATCAGAAGCCTTGGCTTATTTTCTCCCATTTTTTTTCAAATTCAGTATTTCTTAATTTAATTTTTAACATACAAAAAGAACACCTATTCAATGCATATAATCAATCAAGAGAAGTCTGGTCTTTGGTTTTTTACATCTTGTGACCTCAAGGATTTTACTTTTCCCTCCAGGGTTACTTTTCCTTCCAAGTCATCTTACTCTGTTGAAAGATGAAGGGTTTTGATCTACCTCATCTCCATGGTCTATTCCAGCTCTAACACCTGTATTCTGATTTGTATCTTTTCCTAATTAATAAATAGCCTATAGTTACCTATCTCCATGACCATTAATAGAGACAAAAATTGTATTTTTACTACTATAAGAAGAAAGGGATTAATAGTGCAGGAAATGAAATTCATTCAATTCCATACATTGCTAGTAGTCAAAACAAAAAAGCATTAACATCATTTAGTTTTATTTCATGAGATGTTTCAAATGTCCTTATTCTCTCTCCCCCATGCCAGTGTTTGATGTTTAAAAGACTTGATATTACTGCTTTATACTTAGGACAACTTGAATTAGTAGTCCAGACGGCTTGCTAAAAAGAGATACAGAGACATGCATTGTATGAGTGAAGAAGTTTGGCGAATATTTCCAAGGACAAATAAAGCCTTAAACTGCAGGCAACTTTTGAAATATGTGAGACCTGTTTCTTTCCAAGGGTACTAAAAATTACAAGAGTGCAAGAGTTTGCACATGTAATTAGTTGGAAAGCCAATTTTTATTCCTCTGTTTTATTAAAAATATATATACTAGGCCATTTGCCAAGCAGCTGTCAAATTTCAATTTTACAAATTTATTTTACATTAAGAATATCTCTATAATACTATTCCCAAAAAATGATTAATATTTCAACTTGACCAAGTGAGACAAGTACTGAAATTTCATTTCTCTTTGCCTTCTTTCTGTTTCCTCAGCTGCTGAGAAATACCCCAATGTGCAGGTGCACTTTGGCCACAGGCTGTTGAAGTGTAATCCTGAAGAAGGAGCGATCACAGTGCTTGGGTAATCGTGGGTCAGGCTTTGGCTTCAGAAGTAAAGGCTTAGGGTGGAGAAACGGATCTGTAAACTTTGCTCTTTAGCTCTTTTGAAAGACATAGATGATAATGGAAAGGATAATTCAAATAATTTCTAGATTTAGAGAATTTTAGATTGGAAATTAGCCCATTGTTCTTTCTGATACCAATGCTAGTGATTCTTCTTAATATTCAGGCTATCTCACCTTCCCAAAATATTTGACACTGGTGACTATACTCAGTTTCAAACTGTCTCCTCTGTTGAAATTGGTGGCCCTCCCTGTCCCTGCTTTCCCTGTCCTCTGTCTGGGTGCTGTTTCTCTGTCCCTCCTTGGCTGATTCTATTTCCTCTAAAATCCCATGCCCCATTTCTTACTCTTAGGGTATGACATGAATCCATAATGAGTTCCACAAGAATTTATGAATGCACCTCTCTAAAATGAACATCTTCATTTCAGACCTCTGTCTTCCTTCTCCATCCTTATCAGAGTCCTAATCAATGAATGTTAATTTCCTGATTACAGGTACATTATTATCTCAAACACATCTAAACCCTTGATCACTAATTTGTCCCCAAATATATCCCATTCCTGACTTCCTGGTACTATTGCCTTCATAATTAGAATCATTCGTGATGTATCCTTCTCTTCTTTCTATTCATTAATCTACAAACACTCCCCAGTGTGTTTTCTCCCCTGCTGATTATAATCAGTCCTCCTTCCTATTGCACAAGTGTCCAATTCTCATTTTCCACACATAGGCTATTGCCGTTACCTTATTCCTGTGTCCCGTCCCTTCTGCATTCGGCCTCCACTTTTTCAAACTGCCAAGTGAATTTTCTTGAACTACCACTCTTCGTACTCCATTCTTCTAATGGAAAAATTGACTTTCTCCCTTTTGCCTGAATAACGTATTACATCTTTTTCCTTTACATCCAAAATTTTCTTCATCTTCTCCCTCTTTCTCCTCCACACATTGTACAGTTGACCATTCATGTCTGTGGGCTCCTCATCCATGGATTCAGCCAATCTCAGATCAAAATCATTTTCTTAATTGAATCTGTTCTGAATATGTACAGACTTTTATCCTTGCCATTATTCTCTAGACAATACAGTATAACCACTATTTACATAGCATTTATATTTTATTAGGAATTATAAGTAATTTGGAGATAAAGTATATGGGAGGGTGTGCATAGGTTATATGCAAACGCTACACTGTTTTACATGAGGGACTTGAGCATCCACAGATCCTGGTATCCTGGATCCACTCTTGGAGAATAAGGGGCAACAGTATTCTTTTCTTAAAATTATCTTCTGACACCCTTTGCTCAAGCTAAACTTGTTGCTTGTAAAAAATTCTGGTCACATCCCTGCATTTAATCATTCATTCGTTCATACATTGGATTGTATAAATGTATTATTCATTCATACATTGGAGATACCTTTCCCTTTTCCCAAGATTTATCCTCTTTAATGCAGAGAGCTCAGCTCTTTGCCACACTTCTGTGGCTTAGCGTGTCTTTATTAATCAGCATGATTGTGTATTACTGTCATTCTCATAAGCAAAACTTTGACTGGGACAGATGTTTTCATTTTAATTTTATGTCTATTGACTCAAAGCTCAAAGACACATAAAAGTGAGTTTGGTGGTTATCCCCTGAGCCATTTATTTTCACATCCAAGTAAAAGTATGTCATCGTATTTTTACTAGACTTTTCTGGTTTGCATTTGGATGGTTCATTCTATTTTTCAGAGCTGACAAAGTTCCCAAAGATATCATATATGACCTTATTGTAGGATGTGATGGAGCCTATTCAACTGTCAGAAATCACCTCATGAAGAAACCCCGCTTTGATTACAGTCAACATTACATTCCTCATGGGTACATGGAGTTGACTATTCCACCTAAGAATGGGGATGTGAGTTCTTTCCCTTTCCACTGCCCTCCCCCATAAGAGTGTAGGAGCAAAATCTCACGCAACGGTTCTCAGAGGCATGTTTTGATCAGTTTTGAGTTCCTCCAAAAGAACTTTGAAATTAACAGTAGGTCAGACATACAGGTATCCCTTCAGTAACATGATAGCTTTCTCACTCCCTAACCTTTTGGTATGTTTTCTTGAGTGGAAGAGAAAGGCGGGAAACACATAAGGGATTTGTGTTACATCACAACATCATTTGTCTATAGTCTCTTGGGAGGAAACAAAAGGTTGAGAATTGTATTAGTCAGATTTCCTGCCACTGGGACACAATACTCAACACTTACAAACTTAAAGGAGGAGAGGTTTAAATTGGCCAATTGTTTCAGGGTATTCAGTCCAATGTTGACAGGCTCCAAAGCCGAAACATCATGGTGGAGGGCATCGCAGAGCAAAGTTGCTTAGTTCATAGTGGCCAGGAAGCAAAGCAAGGGAACAGAGAGCTAGAGAGGAAGGGGTGAAAGATGAGATGTAGACTCCACAGTCCTCCCTTTATGATCCATCCAGATATACCCAGAAGTGTGCTTTACTAATTTCCTGGGTGAATCCAAAGCCAATTATGATGAAACTCCACATTTACTGTCACAGGAATTAATTTTCCAATATACTGATAACCCAGAGTCCTTATAACCATGATGAAATCAAATAGTATTTAAATAATAAATCAAATAAAAAGCCTAATGAATTGTTACAAAGAAGTGTCCATTGTGTTTTCCTCATTCCCTGGTTCCACTGATAAATGATGCATGACACAAGAGGCAAATAAGTGGTATGCTAATTTTTATAAGAAATTTTTATAGACAACTTTATCTTTAGAAATAAAATAAAAATTAGTTGGGGATTTAGCTTAGTGGTAGACTACTTGCCTAGCAAGCACAAGGCCCTGAGTTTGATCTCTATCACCTCCCCCAAAAATAAATAAAATAAAAATTAATTTTTATTTTGTTTTGCCATAAATAAACATAGGAACTTGTTAAGGGAAATTAAAATAGTAATAGAAGTTTATAAGGCTTATAAGTTAGGACAAGTAGATAACATTAAATGTTTGATTTACATATGAAACATCCATTTTAAAGCTACTGATTTAATCCATTCTACTTGAAATGCAGATATTTATAAAATAGGTAGTCAGTCTGGGATAGTGGTACCAACAAACTGCATAAGGCAGTCAAATCCATATTTTAACATTTCGTTGCCTTTCTACTTCCTCCTGCTGGTCAAAAATGTATTCACTAATTTTTCAGTTTTTCAGGTGGGTCCTGTTCGCATAGCCAATACTTCTAGAATTCTTTTGAAAAAACATCTTAGTCTTAGGTAGAATAGTGCCTACCAAAGCAAAGATAGCTTTCTACTTTGTAGCTATATATAATTAATAGTAGTGTTTTTTTTAAATTTCATTCTTTTAAGAAACAGTGTAACCTAGCTAGGTGTAGTGGCACACACCTGTAAATCTCAGTGCTTGGGAGACTGAGGTAGGAGGATGGCTGAGAATTTGAAGCCAGCCTGGGCTACACAGTGAACTCAAAGCCAGTCTGAACTACATAAAGTGACCCTGTCTCAAAAAAATAAAAAAAAAGCAACAACCAAAACCATTGTTGACAGCAGTGTGATCCAGACATAGGAATAATTTTAATATGGCTTCAAAATAATCCTATGAAACTTTGTATTTTCCCCCTTTTCCTTCTTTTTGTTTTAAGGTAACATATGCAACAGACACACTCCATCTCTGATAGATGAAGTTGAGAAAGAGAGATTGGGTAAAGGAAAAGCTTTTGAGGAATTTTACAGGAGCCTCTGCCCCCTTTTTTGGTGCTGGAGATCAAACTCAAGAGCTTCACACTTACCAGACAGGAGGTCTCTCCATCACCGTGCTTGACCCCGACCCCCAGTCGTGGGGGCTCATCTTCAAGCTGCTTTTGCACAGGCACCAAATTATTTTGGCTTAGAGGGACGTGTGGTGAAAGGACCAATGAGGCTTATGCCAAGCAGTCCTTGGGACTGCTGTACCCTAAGGGTAGCTATTGAGAGTATGACTTGATAAAAAAGAAGTTGAAAATTTAAGAATCATTTTATAGTTCTATTAAATATATGTGCCCATCAATATGTTCTTGGTATCACGCTCTCTGTATATTATAATGATCCATAAACAATTCTTTAGCCAATGAGAAAGGCAGAAGATATATTATCTTCCAAACTATTTTAATCAGAAGTATTGACCTCTACTATTGAAGTAGATGGTAAACAAAATTATTTTCAGTTATTTCTCCTCCCTTTCTTGCCTTTTTGGAGTTCTAAAGATTGGAGAAGTGGTCACAAGATACAAAAAAAAGTAAGAAGGAAAACAAGGACATCTGCTTCAACAGCAGGTCTCCCCACACCCCTACGACACTGATTCGATTCTGCCTCCTCCACCTGGCTCAGCAAACTGGGCTGCACTGAAGCCACTGTCCTTCGCCTCCTCTTGCCTCCACGCTTCCTCTTCTACATCAATCCTTTGTCTTAACTCCCCCAGCCCCACGAGGACTTACTTGTCAACCTTTTACTTCTAATTTGGCATTAAACCAGTTACTGACTTTCCACCACTTACACTGTTGTTAAAGAAGTTGTTTGGTTTTTCGCATGTATCCTTCTTGCCTGTTTCACTGAATGGTAAGATCTTTGAGGTCAAAGGGTTCTGCACAGATTCATGTCTGTGTCTGTGTGTTGGACTTTCTTTGAGGCCCTGGGAGTAACAAATGCCAGGCAGGCACAGTCTCGTCTTCTAAGATGCAGTAACTACATTTCAACATGAAAATGCTGGCTAGGAGAACGCTATTCTCTCAGTGTCCTTCCTACTATGTGAGGTACCCATGTAAAAAGTGCTGTCTAAACATTTGTAGAAAAGTACAAATTTGAAGTAGTTGTAAAATAGGCCACATATTTAATAAATAAATGTTACGTAAAGATAAAAAATGTATATATATATATGGTCAAGTAGGTCTTTGGGTCAATTGATCTGCCCAAGCAATCAGGACTTATTCAGATTGTGATTACAGGCATCATAGAGGAGTAAATAAAAAAATAAAACTACTCTCGTATTTATGTTGTAGGAAACAAATAAAAAGTTTGTTTGTAAAATTTTGTTTGCCTCATGAAAAAGTTAAAACTGATTGTCCAATGTAAACAAATACCCAAATAAGGCAAAGATGTTACACACACACACACATACAAACACACACACCTATACAGCTTCCCACATATATATTTCATATATATTTATTTTATATACATGTACATGTGTTTATATGTGTATATATGTGTACATGTGTGTGCACATGGAGAAAGAAAAGAAAGAAAGAGAACATCTTATTATAGGATGTTCTCAAATCTTGTATTATACCTGGTATCAAAAATTCACCTAAAGTTTTTAAGGCTAGAACATGAATCATTCTAAAATAACTTCTACATGTTGCAATAGATAGCCTTATCACATGTATGATACTGGTTTAAATTACTTTGTGAATAATGTAATGTAGAATCAGTTTTCTAGAGGTGCCATATTAATGCACTAATCAAACATATATATGCTTTTTCTCCCCTATAGTTTGCGATGGAACCTAATTACCTGCACATTTGGCCTAGAAATATCTTTATGATGATTGCACTTCCTAACATGGTAATATAGAATTTCTTATTAACTGCAAATTTGCATCTATAATTAATGTCTTTCCTTACTTTTGTACTTTATATGTATATACCTAATTGACATCTTCATTGTTAGTCTATTTAATAATTATACCTTTGAAGCTTTGGATTACTGTGAAAAACCTGGGGAGGAACTCTAATTATTTCTCAGAAAGACTTAACTTGAATGAGTAAGAGGAGTTTATGTGTGGAGGTGCCTGTCATCAAAGACAGTCTGAGAGGAAATGGCTCCCCAGCAAAGCCAGAGATTTAATTTATATTTCAGGGAGTACCTCCAGCCTTAAGGTTGGCAGGACAATGAAATATGTTTTATTTAAAAAGAGCACTCATTCCTTTCATTAGCCCCTTGGGGCTTTTGTCCTATGTAGATCTGTTGTCTGTTCTCTGGTTGGTCTTTGTCCTCTGGTTGCTATCTACATTGGGGTCTAGTGCCTATTGGTACTGTCTTAAGAGGGGAAAAAAATCAAATTAACCAGCCTATCAGTAATCTAAGGAGCGCGGTTGTTTGCTTGGTGAAAATGGAAGGTTTAGTGTAGAAATTCTCCTAATGGCCAAGGAAGCCAGACAGCACTCCCTGAAATTTGGCAGAGCTTTTCTTTAGAGGTGAGAAGACAAAGCAACAGCAGCTTTCAGTCTGAAGCTCTGTGACTCAGGGGTCCACCATCAGGGCAGGAATTGCCTATCCCTGGTTCCCTCTCACATTGTTCCTCCTCTCACAGGACAAATCCTTCACGTGCACTTTGTTCATGCCCTTTGATGAGTTTGAAAAACTTCTCACCAGTAAGGACGTGCTGGAGTTCTTCCAGAAGTACTTTCCGGATTCCATCCCTCTCATTGGAAAGTAAGTTCTGTGCTTTTTGCTTCATCAGTTTGAGTTACTCCAAATTAAAATCAAGATTATGCAACTTATTTCAGTTTTGATTAGACTTGATGGATAGTGCAGTGACCTGGACAGAAATCTACATGAGAGCAAAAGTCTCAGTGGATGTTCTGCTATGAGCAGGAATTCTGAGAGAACGCAAAAGATGGCCGACTTCTCCTGGAAAGATGACCCACCAATGTCCTGGGCTTGTATGTCTCAGGCAGCCTCCTCAGGCTCCTTGGGGTTTGCGTGACACAGAGCCTGGCTGTGTATCCTTCCACTGAGGGACACACCAATCTTTGGCACACAGGTATATCTGGTAGCCTGAAGCCTCAGATCCACCAACTGTGAACCACATCAGCTTTCCTGTCCTGGAACCCTCACAGTAAAATGCTGGTACATAATAACACCCACCCCATGGATCACGCCTCTAAAATCAGTGAGCACAGGACCTACACGCACAAATCTCCACACAAAGGACAGCTCATGTATTAGCTATCTGGCCCATGATTTGTTGCTCCTCTGGCACATGTCAACAGCACTTTCCGTGTGGACTTTGTCATGAGTACTTATTCACAACCTCTGCTCCTTCTGACTCTATCTACTAGAATCTACTTTCTACTCCAGTGCTGTCTCCATGTGCTGCAGCAAGAGTATGTCTTAGACTGTTCAGGCAACCATAACAAAAATATCATAGACTGGGTGCTTGTCACAGACAGAACTCTATTTCGCACAGTTTCTCAGAGTTCGTAGAAGCAGCTTCCCTCTCTGCGAATTTATATAGTGAAGGGAACTTTTATAAGGCACTTATCCTACTTCATTAGGGCTCTGATTCCGTGACCTAATCACCTTTCAAAGGCCCCACCTCCAAATACCACCACGTTGAGGATTAGGATTTCAAAACATTCAGGCTGTAGCACAGCAGGATTTTAGTACTACTTCTGCCTCTTACTTCCTTGAGTCTCACCTTTGTCAGAATACCTACCTTTTAGAGTAGTTATGAAGATTTAATGAGCTAATTACGTCACAAGGATAGACCACTGCTGGTCCATAGCAGACATTTAAAACTTGCTAGTTTGCATTGTTTCCTGTAGGCTAATTCAGTCCATATTGATCTCTCCTCTAACTACAGAGAGAAATCTCTGCCTGCACACCAAATTTAGTCTTTATGTCCTTTTAAAATTTGTTCCATGGTTATTTCTTGCCTCTTCAGCCAGATTTAAAACCCTTAAGGGTATGTATTGTGTCTCTATCTATAGCTTACACAAAACTGCCACAAATGCACTACGAATAAGTGGGGATTTTTTAGGGGGAAGGGTTTGTTCTTCACTATAGTCAGCAAGTTATACAATAGAGCTTTGAACCTGACTTTCCCTATCTAAATAAAATTGTGTACCCTTTAACCAATATATTACAGTTCCCCTGAATATTAGGTTACTATTGTTCATTTCCAGATACATATGCATTCATTTTAATGTTGGCTTATTGTAATCTAATCAAATGTACAATATCATTTATTCAATTTTCCATAGAAGTTTAAAAACACCAATATATTTGAAAATTTCATGACCTTATGATGTTTCACGACATACATATGACAGAAAACTATTTCAAGTTCTTCAGATGCTGTCGAACTTGCTCTTTTGGAATGTGATTGAAATTGTTGCAAACCATGAAGATAAGAACAATGAAAATTTAGGACTGGAAGAAACTCCAGTTTACTCTTTCTTATTTTCTTCCCCGCATTTTTTTCCTGTACTGGGGAACTAGAGATTGAACCCGGGGCCTCACACATGCCAGACAAGTGCTCCACCACCAAGCTACATCTCCAGTACTTTTTATTCTTATTTTTTAATTTTAAGATAGGGTCTCACTAAGTTGACCAGGCTGAGCTCAAACTCAGAATCCTCTTCTCTTAACCTCCCAAAGACTGGAATTACCGGCATGCACCACCATGCTGGCCTTCCTGCTGTTTCTATATATATTTTCAGTACAATTCTGTGGCAGTGATGGCAAACCTTTTAGAGTTCTCAATGGTACAGACAGCCCACTGCAGCCTGCATGCCATAGGCTCGCCACCACTGTTCTATGGTAATAACGCCAATAAATCCGAGAGAACTCAGCAGAATTTAATACCCAATTTGACATCTCTACACTTTGCTTATTTCCTCTGAAGGCAAGCCCTGGTGCGAGACTTCTTTCTGTTGCCGCCCCAGGCAATGGTGTCTGTCAAGTGCTCTTCTTTTCACTTTAAGTCACACTGTCTGTTGATGGGAGATGCAGCTCATGCCATTGTTCCATTTTTTGGGCAAGGAATGAATGCGGTGAGTTCTTTAAACCTGGGTAAGTTCCTGAAATATTCCCAGGTCAGTCTCAACAAGTTTTAAATAAAAAATACAATTAAAACGATCCCCATTTGATCCCAAAGAACAGAGTCAATTCAATGATTATATCTGTTGCTTAACTAGATTGATCACCGACTTAAAGCTTAAAACACAATGTAGTATTCTGTTCCATTGGAAAATGTACCAATAACTTGATATTTTCAAACTTGGTCATCAGCGATTCAAGCCTTAATTTTTAAAATAGAATTTTTCAAGAGATTATGTGGAAATACATAATGTTAGCCTCAATGAAGAGAAGAATTCCAAGTCATCTTTTCTCATCACCTTTTTCCCCAAGGGAATGAGAAACATGATCGACAGGATTAAATAAAACTATGAAATGGATCAGATGTTGAATACTACTGCCTTTATGGAAATTTTACTGTGTCATAGTTCACGACTGGACTGTGGCACAGTGCAAAGGATGAAACCAAGGATTACTTACAGTTACTGTCCAGTCCAGACCCTGAGAAGGCCCAGAGGGGCTGCCATTAACTGAGACCCCTCAGCATGAGAGAGTCTGATAAGAACAGCCCCGAACTGAAGGCTCTGTGGCCTTTTATTGATAGAACCAGGAAGCAAGGTTAAAAGAAAAATGAAGGGCATCTGAGCAGGAACTCATGTAGGGGACAAGGGAAGGACAGGGGAAGATCAGGATGGTCTGTTTAATGACTGACCTTGGAAGCAATCTAAATGATAAATCACAGTATGGGGAGGACAAAGGCCAGAGCATTCCTTCCTTAAGGCAATATATTTGATCCCACTCGTAGCCCAGTAAGCTATCTTTTAATCTCTAACTACACATTCCGGGAGGTTTTGGGCACGTGGCTCCAAAAAGTCCCTTACCGCTGCATATCCACCTCATGCATACCTCTGGCCAGTGCCCCCACATTACTCAACTGCTGTGTCAGTATACAGCCTATGGACTATATTCACCAATGAAAGTTCTGTTAAAAATTGCTAAATTTTTATTTTTGGCTAACTCTTCTCATGTTTATTTCTTGTTCAGGGCTTTGAAGACTGCTTGGTGTTTGATGAGTTAATGGATAACTTCAATAATAATCTTAGTAAGTAAAATTTTTCAGTCAAATATTGACTACACATGCTGATTAATTGTGGACCTTATCCTGATCTCAGTAATCACAAAACCATAACATATATTTTCTGTTCAGGATTATAAAATTTTCTATTAATAGCCTATACCACTATTGTCAGCCACATCAGACAATCTGTACCCAGAAAGGAAACGTAGTTTCCCTTAAGATTTGTTCATGGAGATCTGTGTTAGCTTTCCATTACTATAACAAATAGCTGAGATAATCAACTTATAAAAAGAAAAAGGTTGATTTTGGTTCACAATTTCTAGGTTTAAGTTCATGATCACATGGCCCCATTTTGGTACATCATGGCAGGATGTACATGGCACAGCAAAAGCTGCTCACTTCATGGCCAGGGGCCCACAGTCCTCTTCCAAGGCATGCCCCCAATGACCCAAAGACCTTTTTCCACTAGGCCACATCTCTTAAAACTCTACCACTTCTCAGCTTGCCCTACAGGGCAAGACTTTAACAAATGGGCCTTTGAGGGACACTTACTATCCAAACTATAGCAAGGGCCATGCAGTGATCCACACAAAGATAGAAGTTTGGAGTACCAAAGATTGATGGCGATGTTCTCTTTTTTCTCCTTTTTGAACCTAAGTAACACCCCCTGCTTGCGTCCCCTACATTATGCCCCAGAAACAATCTTAGAAGCTCCAGGGCTTTCTTGTCTTTTGTCCTGATACTTTTCTTTGCCTTTTAGTTAAAATTGATTCAGCCAATGCATTAATTTTATAAATATTGGGATCTTTAAATTTTTATGTGTAATTATGTGAATAAACACATATATATCACATATATAATACACACACACACACACACACACACACACACACGCATATGGAAACAGTAGCCTAAGAACTGGATTGACTACCTCTTCCTATTCCTCACACGTTCTGAAAGGTTGTCGCTAAAAGGTGAGGGGTAAACTAGAGAACTGGGCTTCAAACATACACACAGACTCGAAGTATTGACTCGCCAACTTAGCGTGTGATCTTGAGGAGTCACTTGGTCTTTCTAAACTGCCTTTTTGGAGGCTGGGGATTTAGCTCAGTGGTTACAGTGCTTGCCTTGCAAGCACAAGGTCCTGAGTTTGATCCCCGGCACCCAAAAAAAAAATAAAAAAATAAATAAACTGCCTTTTTTTCATCTATGAAGCAGGGATGATAATGTTAATTTCAGACAGTTGTTAAGATTCAAGAAAATTATGTATATAAAGCTTTAAAAGGAAAAAGAGAAAGTCTGGGATAAAGTGAGCTTATGACAAATGTTTGTTATGGTGTTATAGGAGATACGAGACACTGGCATGTGGGTCCAAAAAAATTATAAGGTTCCAGGAAACAACTGCCCCTCCTCCCCCTTTCTCTCCTCCTCCTCCCCTCCTCCTTCTTCTCTTACCCTCCACTGTCTTCTTCCTCTTTCTTTCCCAGTCATCTCAGATGGTCGGGATCCAGAGGCATTTGATTTTCTCCTTTCTTAGCCCTGGTGTGATGGGTTTGCATGCAACGATGAAGGTGGATCGAGTTCATGTTTCAGATCAAACTCCCAACACCAGTTTTGGATACTAGACTACAAAGACAAAATGATAATAATTGTAAATCATAATCATAATTACCATCACTGAGCACTTACTATGCTATTTTAAAATGCATTATTTCTTTTGGTCCTTACAAAAAACATGGAATTAGTCTTGATACTAGTCTTGTCCTCATTTTACAACTGGGGAATTAAATTTAGAGATAGTTAAGTAACTTGCTAAAAATCATGTAGCCAGGAAACAGTGAAACTGGGACACTTAGGCCAGATTTTCTGACTTTAGACACGGCATCTAAAGTGGTGCATGCCTGTAGTCCCAGCACTAGGGAGGCTGAGTCAGGAGGATCACCTTGAGTTCAAGGCCACCCTGGAATATATATAGTGAGTTCAAGTCCATCCTGGACTGCACAGCAAGACTCTGCTTAAAAAAAAAAGAAAGAAAGAAAGAAAGAAAAGAAAGTGTTGGCATCTTTAACATCATTTTTCTGTCTTGGTACTGCAGATTGAGTCCAGGGTCTTTGCTCTGAGCGACAGTACATCCCCAGCCCTATTTTCCTTTTTAATTTTGAGATAGAGTCTTAAAAGTCACTAAGTTGCCCAGGCTAGACTTGAACTTCTGATCTGCCTACCTCAGGGCATCTCTAACAGCTAGAGTTGTTGACTGTGTGAAAGTAATGTTAGTAATTAATCTGTCAAATACTTTCCTGAATAACACATCAAGGGTTTAAGTATGAAAAAACACAGAACCTGACTTGCAGGAGCTCAGAGAATAATGGGGAGCTGGTGTTCAAGTCAATGAGATGTCTTCAGTAGAGTGAAAAAGTGCACATGAGCACAAAGAAACACAAAACAGAAAGTAGCAAGTTCTGGGTGGGGTGAGGTCTTTTATATGAACTTTCTATTTGTGCAATAAGGGAAAATAATAACTTTAACAATCAACAGCATAACATGTATTAACTTTATTGTAAGTTTTATTTCATCACAACAGGAAATACACTATGGGCATTGCTCAATAATCATAGATTGTTGGTGATACAGAATGGTTATTCATAGTTTTAACAGATTAGAGTGAAGGTTAATATTGAGTATACTATTTAATTTGACCTAGACAGAGTCCATCCAGCACATTTTTATAGGCTGCTTTGAAAACAAGTATTGTTTAACTTGGTTTCTAGGTATATGTCTTCCTGAATTCTCAAGAGTTAGAATTCCAGATGTCCATGCAATTTCAGACCTGTCTATGTACAATTACATGGAGGTAAGTAAGGTTTGGCTTCATCCCAGAAGATGGTTTACTGATAGACCAACAATTGTCTTTTTTCTTTGCTCCAGCCCCATTTGATGCATGCTGCATAAGAATACATACAGGCAAGAATGAACACACACACAAACACACACACACACACACACACACACACACACAGAGCATTGAGACAAGGGTGGATTGTGACTATATAGCAGTAACAATGATCCAAACACTTTATTTCTGCCTGTACTTCAGGGACACTTAGAAAGTAACAGAGATGACAACATCTCTAATAATTCACAGGCTCAAACATTAGCTATTTAGTAGAGTTATGCATATGCTATTTTAATAAAAATATAATTCAGAGATGTGTTAACACTATTACAATGTCTAAGATATACTAAATGACCTTTCCACCCTTAATATTATGGCCTGCATATTTAGAGTAGCACTGAATATTCTCTGGAGCCTTGCTCACTAACAAAAAATGTCTAGTACCCACAAAATTCCTTGTCAGAAAGATTAATACTTTGAAGAAGTATTAATTTCATTCTAAGCCAGTCACATGACAAGTGGTTGTGATTATAGTTTTTAAATAATGAAATGAAAAAATTTACAAGATAAATTTAAAGAAGAGAATGATTGTTTCCCATCTCTCCTGAAGACAAGAAAGAAGAAAGAAAGAACGAACTCCAACTTGAGTAGAATTGTATCATATGTGGTGAAGAAAGTTCTATAATGTATAGAAAGACTTTATCAATATATCTAACCTAAGTCTTTAAAACCAGGACAGCTACAATGCAATATGTGTCCTGTATAAGGAATAGTATTAGATCAAGACGGGCCTGGCTTTGCACAATTCCTGATTACTGTAAACCATATTACAAACCAACTAGGAAGCAAATTGGTCACATCTTTGCACTCACAGATTACTCACAGATATGCTTGAACAAACTCTTTGCTAAAATAGGGTCCTTTTTTCCTTTTCCTTTTCCTTTTTCTTTCGTTCTTTCTTTGTGCTCTACCACTTGAGCTAAATCCCCAACCCTTGAAATAGAGTTCTTATACTGACCTCTGGAAAGAACAGACTTCCCTGATAGGTTTTGTGTGATTGTACATTTTCAAGATAATGTTCTGTATTATTGAAATTTTTTAAACAAGATCGAGGATGACTATTATGGAAATGGGAATTTGGCTACTTTTATCCAGTTTTTGTGATGAGTGGGAGTGAAAAGTAATAAGGAAGTTTTGTAGTAAAGAAATAGACATTACTTTGTTTAAGATATTTTTTTAAAAACTCTTCATTGCAGATGAGAGCACTTGTCAACTTGAAATGGTTCCTTTTTCAAAAGAACATAGAGAGGTTCCTTCATGCTATTATGCCATCTACATTTATCCCTCTCTATACCATGGTAAGGTTTAGATTTAAGATGTTTTCTCATTTTAAACTTCTGTTTTTAGCCTCTAAAGAATACACAAGAATCCTTTTTAAACTTCCCTGTAGGTCACTTTTTCCAGAATAAGATACCACGAGGCAGTACTGCGCTGGCATTGGCAAAAAAAGGTTGGAACAAATTACACTATTTTAAAAATCTCATATGTTGAAGTGTCATACTCTTATGATCATATTTATCTCAGGAAAATAAAGAAATGATAGGACAAACATCAAATGTTTGCCTTCCAAGTAAAAACTGTCCTGAGCACACAGAGGGTAGAGTGTCTATCAAACACACACAAAAAATCAGCAGAGGGAGAACTTTTGAAGCGAAGAAATTTGCAAAAGAAACTAAGGATATTTCTCAGCCTTCTACTTTATTTTAGTGATATATCCATTCTTAACTTTTGTGTCATACAGTATTCTCAATTTGTAAACTTGGACAGAACTGAAGCACTCATAAAGCACTACCAAATTCCAATGCAATGTTATGACGCAGTCATGTCGGGTTGCTGACCCAGAGGCAGCACTCAGGCACCATAACATTCCTGAAAATCCACTTGGAAAATTTATTCATTCACTCAACAAACAAAACAGCTTCACTTAAGGCATAGACACCAAGCTGATAGTGGTGGTGAACAAGATGCAATCCCCACTCCTCATATAGTTCAGAGGTTAGGTCTGGGTAGATAGATAGCTGCTGTGAGAGGGATACACTGGCCCTGGAGAGAACTGGAGTGGGCCAGACAGATGAAGGCTGAAGAAACATAGGCAACACAACAGAGTGGGAATCTGTGAACCTGGAAGGCAGCACATAGGTGTGAGAGTGACCAGAGTGGAAGTTGGCGAGCTAAGCAAGGCCTTAAGCTCCTTGAATATTAGCTTGAGAGAAATGGACAGACTAAAGAATGCTCGTGGATTCAGGTTGGATTTTGGAAAAATTGTCTTAGTGTGTGGAGAACGCATTGGAAGGAATCAAGAGGTACCTCTCTCTACAAAGATGAGTAAAATAGGGTCCCTGATCTCAAAGATATATGAGAATAAAAGGAGAAAAGAGACAGCACAGTTAGAATGCAGAACAAGTGCAGTCATAGCAATCAGAGGTCATGCAACTACTTCAGGTTAAAGAACTAAGAGGAAACTGTGTGCTCCTTTGGGGTACAAGAATGAAGTCTATTTCAAGATTTTAATCTCTGCACAAATGACAGTCATTTCTGTCCTTACAGGTGATAAAAAAAGGACTCTTCATCTTTGGATCTCTGGTAGCCATTAGTACTACCTACCTGCTTGTGCGCTACATGCCACTGAGACCTCTGGACTACTTAAGAAGACCATGGAACTGGGGTTACTTACTTCCAGGATAAGGGGCACATTTCCCTGCAAACTCCATGGAGTCACTAGAACAAAATCCCTATTTCATTAGCCAGTGATACAAAGGTCCTAAAGTAGCAAACATTCGACTTCTCTGTAACCAAAGGTAAGGGCCAAAGGAGTGTTTCCACTGCCAAATTTAATTTACTATTGGGAGATAGTTGCCAGATTATAAATAAATTGATTGTAGAATTTTTCTGTGTGTCAGTCGCAATTATTGGGGGGGAAAAAAACCACCATTTTTTTTTTAAGTTTCAACACATATCTTCCCCATCATATTTTGCAACCTCAGGTTGGATCATTCTAAATTTTAAAAAGGAATGGCTAAGATCTCCTTCACGTCTCAAAAACTAAGGCCTCAGAAGCCTCCTGGAAGACACTGCTCATGCTTTTTCCTTGAAAAAAAAGGACTCACAACAGGATTAACAATATTTGGGGCTAAAAAAATCACACCTTGCCTATCACAGGGCTCAGAGTCACTTGATAAAACCAGAAATGTATGTGTGGGTGGGGAGTTCCAAAGAGTTACACAATGAATCTGTTCTGTTTCCCAGCCCTCAAATGCAAGTATGATTTTCTGACAATAAGAAAATGTCATTGATGCCATACTAAGTGAAGGCTAAAGAAGGATTTTATTCACAAATTAAATATCTACATGTACAAGACAGTATAAAGGAAACAAGGGAGACAGCTTTTATAGAAATATGAAGCCATATTTTATTCCATTTCAGACCCTCAAAAGCAATTTACAAACTTATTCTTGCATTACATACTACAACAGAACCAGAAGCGAACTTGATTTTAAAAGTGCATTGAGTATGTTTTCTTTGGTTCTTCCTTCTTCAGAACAGAGTCACTTGTAGAAGTCCTTCAAACATGATTAATTATAAAGATGTAACACTTAGAAGGAGATTTATCTAGCAAATTAAAACTTAGGTGATAAAATAAAATGATTCAATGTTTCTTTTCAATGTTGTCAAAGACATCCTTGAGTCCTAATAAGCCACATTTGGTGTATAAGGGAAGAAAAATAATATTTCCTTTAACCAGTCCTTAGGTTCATTGACTGGGGGCTCCTGCAACAAAGACAGAGACTGACAAGAAGAAAACGCAAGTAAAAGTTTATTAACATGTATATTTCACATGGAAGATACCCAGAGAATGAGTAAATCTCAAAGACCTGGCTTAGTATCTTCCACAAAGAACTGTAACTTTTAGAGAAGTGCCAAGAAAAAGAAAAGACACCGAGTCTCTGAGGGCAACAACTTGTAGGAAGGTAAATAAATGGGAGTTTGCTATGCAGATTCTTCTGGTGCTGTCTCCAGACTGATGAGTGTCTAAAGTCATCTCTAGTGATCACCTTGCTTTTCCTGGTAGAGAGGAGAAGGGGACACATTTGTAAATTTGGGTCCTGCTTTTAGGCAAATAGTGGGAGGCAGAAAGCTTTCCTTGTGTCACTTCTTCTCAATTGCTTTCAGCTCAAAATAATCATTATTCCAAATGGAGCATGTTTGGGGATAGCACACTCTGGTTTCCTGCAAGTCTAAATACTGACTCATGGAAAAATGGCCTCCTTGTTGACACCAACTGATAGACTCATTGATGAGCAATGAAGACTAAATAATATGTTCTATGAATACACTCGAATTCTTATTTCCATACGTCTTCAAAGTAAATATGTTCACTTGCAACTGCTTTACTAAATCCAGAACTCCTGGCAAAATTGTGGGAAATTATTAAAAGGAAAGGATAATCCTGCCATGCTCATGTTCTAAGTGAAATAGATGAAATAAATGAAATAGATGAGATACTCATCTGCCATCAACATCATCTTCATCATGTAATTCTCATATGGCTATATAATTAACCACATGCCATGACTACTTTGAAGTCATCGTATTCTCTCTCTTTGCTTTAATGTTCTTAGTAGTATATTCTGGAACTTGCTCAGCTTGTTAGTCTGAAGCTCCTCTTCATTTTATATATAGTTACAGAAAAAGGTAGGGAATTTATTTTTATCTAGAATTTATCTTCTAGATAAATTCAATTTGGCCAAACATATGACATGACTCTAAATAGGACCCAACACTACAGAGAGTTAAAGATGGTCTAGCTATTTCACACATGAGTTTTAGACAAAGTTATTTTTACACTGAAATATTTTCAAGAAAAATGTATTATGTACTTTGGCAAATATAAGTCATTCAAAAATATATCTGAAATGAAAATTCTAGCATGTTAAAAGATGATAGTGCCAGATGCCTGTCTTGTGCCATAAGTGGGTTTTTTGTTACATAAAGCACCCATTGAGTTAAAAGAATTTGTCTTGCTCAGTTTCTTCTTGAGGCCAGAGAGCACGGAGGCAATTCAGATTTCCTGCTGGACCACAAAAGTTCCACCGATATTACATAGAATGGAGATTCCAGAACAATTCTTATCATAGAAGTCCAAATGTGACATTCAATCTAAGGCTCAGTCTTTCATTCCTATAAAGGACGAACTTGAATTGTATCAATCTTGGACCCATTGGTTCTGTCACTGTCTTCGACAGACAGTGATTCATCACTGGTGATGATAAAAATAATGGAAGAAGAATTAAAAGTCACTTTCTTCTTTGGCCTGTCCCCGTCTTTTTGTGACATCACAATGGGTCTGATCTGCATTTCACTCCCAACCGCTGGTAGGTCTTTAGCAGGCTGCTGGCATCTCAGCAGTCGGGAACAGAGCAGTTGTAAGAGGGAGGTTCGAAACTGGGCAGTGAGGAAAAGATAAAGTTGATTATTAAGTAGAAATCGGAGCCTTAATCTGGATTAAGATTCAAGAAAATTAGTTGAGTTTAATTTCTTAAATGTATTTAAGCTTCGCCTGTTGGAGCGTGGTCCTTAAAATTAAGCAAAATTAAGTTCAGTTAAACATTGGCTGTGTCATGAGGATAACCCAGAATAATTACTAACAGTATTTCTAAACTCAAATAGGAAGTTAGGAGCTTTGCCTTTGAGGATTCAGATGAGCTGGGTTCAAGTCCTACCACCAACACCTTCTGGGTCAGGTGAGTTATCTTCCCTTAATCTACTTCAAAACCCATAAATAAAGGAATAATTTTAGTACCTCTTACATGGCACAGTTCTGTAAAGATACAGGGTATAATCTGCATAGTACAGTAAGAATTTTAAACATACTAACTTTGTAATTATTATTTAAGAAAATAACTCAGTAGTAGGCAAATATTTTCTGATTAATTAAATAGTAATTTTAATAGAATTTCACCTACTAAGTACAAATCTTGGTTGGCAGATCTTAGAATTATTACTGTTTTGTTTGACAGTATCTTGCATTTTTTCTTAATCCCTTTATTTCCTTTAAGTTCGTTATTTGGTTTTCATCATTGAAGCTGTTCTGAATTACCTCTATAAAATTGTACTTTCAACCCCTTCCCCAAGGTGAAAACAATCATTTAATTGCAAAGCTTACCTTTCTGATCATGAAGATATAAAGAACAGGATTGTACACACTGCTGGATTTAGCAAAGAGATAAGAAACTATAGATACTGTTGGCGTGACCCAGTGTCTGTAACCATTAACCACCAAGAAACAGATCACAATATAAGGTATCCAGCAGACCAAGAAGATGAAGACCATCAAGAAGCACATTTTGGCCACTTTCTTCTCATATCTTAAAATCTTCATCACTTGAATTGTCTGAAGATCTTCAACACAACGAAGCTGCAGCACAGAGTAAGAAAGGCAGGAGTCGAAAAGTGAAAGAACTGTTTTCTTTTGCTGTTTCAGATACCCATCTTGGCTCTATCCTAGTAGAAAAAGAATGGAGAAGGACCTTGGGAAGCTGACTTCTGACTCAAACATGCAGCTAGTCCCAGTCTTCATCACTCTGGTCCTTGGTCGCCTCAACTGGAACATGTGAAGGCTGAACCGAATAGCCTCTTAGATCTCTCAGTAGTTTTTAATGCTTTTCTAATTTACTTAATAAGAATGAAATAAATTATTTTACCTGGATCTTCAAGTCACCATAAAACAGCCTGAAAGAGTCACACTAGGGGTTGGGGCTTTAGCTCAAGCGATAGAGCGCTAGCCTAGCAACTGCAAGGCCCTGAGTTCAATCCCCAGCACCCTCCCCCCCCATAAAAGAGTCACGATAAAATGAAAAGAATTTCTCCATGACCCAGGAAACTCTTTTATCCAGAGTACTAATCTGTAGATTCTCAAACCAGGCAACAAACTCATGTCAGCTCAGGAGTTCTGCATAGTTAATCCTACAGTTATCTTGATGAGAACTTAATCCCCAAATGAATTCTTGCTAAAAACTACTGTGTCTTTTAATTCCCTGTTAATGACTCTCACAGTGGAATCTGAGGAGGAATTTGTTTGTGGTTGCTTTCATGAAGGGCTCATTTATAAAGGACAGTACTTGGTAAAACCCCATTCATCTCAAATTAACACATCTAATTTGTCCTCACAAAAGTTACTGCCGAGTAATGACACACAGTTAAAAAGTTCTTTGAGTTTCACCTACAAGAGGCTCTACATATCTCTCTTACCGTTATTATCATAAATATATTTTTAAGGTAAAGAAAAGAATATTTCTGTACAACAGAAATACATTCTGAAATAAAAATGGCTATTTCTGAGCATTGTAAGATGCTATACTAATTCTGCTACCAAAATACCAAAGCTTTATATATTGATTTTTAAAAACGGTTATCTGATATATTGTTGATACTTCATATTATTAATTTCAAACTGGAAAATTTATTGTATTTCAATGAACTCTGAGTGTATCTTTAAGCATTATCATAAAAATTAAGGAAAATTTTTCTGATAGAATTAATTAGAACATTTTATAGTATTTTAAATATATTTGAATAGGCATTCCTAAATTATTGGTATCATCTAAAATTATATTTAAGAAACTATATTCTTGTTACAAATCATATATTTCAATTGAAAAAGAATAGAGGGAAATACAAAACGTTTAAATGTTTGAATTTTTTAAGAGTAGAGTGTATACAAGAGGAATGGGTACTAAATCTCTGATGTTATTATCCATGTATGCAATCCCATTTTTTAAAAACTATTTTATTTATTGTGATAGGATATTATTCTCCTTTCAGGGCATCATTTTGGGGGCAGGGCATCTCCTTTCAGTTTTTTAGAAAAGTGGAGTTCTGGTAAAAGGTGTAATTTGGAATCAGAAGATTTGCATTCATATTTCAGATTTACTACCTTCGTTCCAGTATAATATTTAGCAATTATCTATTCTAGGAGTAAAGATGGAAAGGAGGTTAAAACAAGTAGCCGATTAGATTTCATAGAAGCTGGGCTCCTTTGTGCAGTTGTTTTTGAAATTAAATATTTATATTTTGAACTCTACTTGAAACTAACATACATATGTACTTTTATGTTTCTATAGGATATTTAGAATCATCATTTTTTACTATTCAGAATTTCAACTAACTAGTATATAACCACATCTCAATTATCTGCTCTTGAAGCCTCCACTGTCTAGAACCTAACAGTCTGATGTGTACTGTTTTCTGGGCAAGTTGTTCTCCATCCTTTCTCATCATTCGTCAAAGCATGGCGCTCACTTATCATTTTGAGTTATATGCATGCTAGTGAAGGTAACTTAAGTAATTGTCACTCTATTCTTCTTCAGCTTCTCTTTGGTAAAAGGAGAAGATCCTGTCTAATGTTGCAGAAAATTTGGGTTTATATACGTGAAGTTTCTGTGATTATTTTTTATCTTTCTTTAGCTTTTTGTTTCATCACTATTCTTTTACTGGGCTCATTCAAAGTTTTCTTCCCCAAAAGAAACTACTTCATGTCTCACTCTCTCTATTCAATAACCCAAGACCTGAGGACATTTTTCAAAATTGCTCTGGATGAAGCAAAAGCGCATATTAAATTTGTCCCAAAGAATAAACCACTTAAGACAAATTGGCCAGAATTACCTCTAGAAGTGCTATCTTCCTACATCAGTGGCTCAGGCCTAGTGCTTATAGATCCAGACAGATGCAGATTTTCATGGTAAGCCCTCATTCTCAAATAAGTAGCTATGTCTCCTTTGGTGTTATGAGTCACCTCTCTCTGAATAAAGAAACAGAGGCAAAGGGCTTGCACCAAGTTCTCTGTTGAGGTAATAACATAGTCTAAACTCTAATTTCTTTATATTTTTAACAAATACCGTCTTCCCTTTTCTGTGTCTTCTGCGTGTAACTCATTCTAAAAATAGTATATTCAGAGACTATTCCTGTTGCAGAGAGAAAAGAAGTAATACATAGTCTCTGTTCTTGAGGAGTTAATCACTCTTCAGTGGGGGCAAGAACCACACAATTGCTACCACTGGTGATGCACGTGGTGATGGAAGGGTGGAGGGATATGAGAGCACACGAGGTAGAGAACCATTCTTGAGGCTGTGTTAGAGCAAGAAAATTTTGATCTCGGCCTTCTGGGGTGAGGAGGGTCAGCTGAGCAAGGAGGAGAAACAGAATGTTGCCAAGGAAGAAACCATGCTAAAGCAAAGGGGTGAAAGTACCACATGTCACATTCTGGAATCAAGAAATGTTGCAGTTAGCTGGAACCTGAGGTGGCTAAAGGAAAGGAATGTCAAGAAATGAGGCAGGACAGGTAAATCAGAGATGCCACACAGGATCCACTAGCCACACTCAAGAGCTCTATTTCAAATACATGGGTAGTATTTGAGAACAATTATTCTGGTGGCAGTGAGTAAAGAATGGATTAGAGGAAAGAATAAAGAGAAGGAGAACAGAGGTCCTTTTGAATTGAGTCTGTGTCAGGAAGCAATGGAAAATGGATGTTATAGACAAATTATTAACAATAAACAAGAATTGGTCATTAGTTGCATGTGGGGAAGATATGGACGAAGACTAGTCACAGATGATTCCCTAGATTCTGGCTTAGGTAGTAAGGAATGTAGGCCATTCCATGAAAAAGGGAATAGAGAAGTAGTGAATTTGAGGGACAAAGAGATAGCAAACTAACCTTCACAGATACTGAATTTGATGTGGCTGTAAACCCTCTAAGGGGAGGCATTCAATAGGCAATTGAGTATTGAATGAGCAACTGAGGTCAGAAGGAAGACCTGGACTGGAACTAGAAATTTCAAAGTCATCAAATTCTTGGTAGAAGGGAGAAATCCTGACAGTATGAGGTGTGATTAAAAAAAAGAAACATAGTAAATGTTTAAATAAAAATAATTTATTACATTATGACACATTGCCATGAATTTCCTTCAAAATCCTTCCCCTCACTTCAAATACACTTATCCCATCGTTCCTGCCACTTTCTGAAGTCCTTTTTCATGTTTTTAGTTAGGCTATCACGGCTGCCTCAATATTCTGAATCAGTTCAAAATTTTCACCTTTCATGGTGATTTTGACTCTGAGGAATTGCCAGAGGTGGTATGGTGCCAGGTCCAGATAATAAGATAGTAAACACACCTTAATGTTTTTACAAGCCTGCCTTTCCGTTGGATGGCACTCAGCAGCAGCATTTGTCATATTTTTGATCACGCCTCCTAAAAATATGAAAGAGAACTTTCAGAACTGCTTCAGAAATTGGCAAGAACAATGGGATAAGTGTGTTTGAAGTGAGAGGAAGGATTTCGAGGGGCATTCATGGCAATATGTCTTTTACTATAACAAATTATTTTTATTTAAACATTAATTATATATTTCGATCATACCACATATATAAGATCACCCAAAGCCAAGGTGTAGCAAGAAATGAGAACTCAGGAAAGAATGCTGAGAAGTCCCAAGCAAAAGCAGTTCTTGAAGGAGATAGAAGAAGATGGGGCCAGAGAGAATAAAGACAGGATCCCTGAATTAATGGGAGGGGAAGATTGTGTAAGAAAACAGAAGTTGTCAACAGTCTCAGAAATCACAGATGCCAGAAAATAGTAGAAATAGAACTATGTCCATTGTGTCTAACATTTGCGAGCTCATTCGGACCTTAAATGAGGGATGTTTCAGTGAGAGTGCAGTAGAGGCAGAGGCGCCTATTTGCAGTGGGTTAAGGTATAAATGCTACATGAATTTACTCAACTACTGACTCCTTGAACTACAACAGAAATTCATTCCTGACAGTTCTGGAAGCTGGGGAGTCCAAGATCAAGGTTCTGGCAAGGTAGGCTTCATTCTGAAGTCTCTTCTCTTGGGCTTATAAGTGTCTGTCTTGCTATATTCTCACACAACCTCTTCTTCAGGTACACAGGAAAAGCAGTGCACTGGGCTGGGGGTGGGGGTGCAGGCCAACTGGTGGCCCTTCTTATAAGGACACTAATCCCATCAGATCCCTTATGACCTCACCTAACCTTAATTACTACTCAAAAGCCCTGTCTCCCAATACCATCACATTGGGGTTTAATGCTGCAACATCTGAATTTGGGAGGGACACAACATTCTGTCCATAACAGTAAGTGGCACATTTCAGATGCTTGATAAATGCTGGTTAAATGAATGCTTATTGAATGTGACAATATGGTACCAAAAGTTACCAATGATTCTTTGAGTTAGCAGAGACAAGGAGAGAAAGGACCTACAGGGAGCTGAGAGTAGATTTTGCTTTTGTTTTAAATTAGCATAGTTATAAGCTAAAGAGAAAAAAAATAGGAGTAAGGGAAATGAAAGACTGAAGATACAAGTGAAAAAGAAAATTACACCTGAAAGAGGTCACTGGAGCAGATAATGGAACGAGGGGAAAATCAGAATACAGAAAAGGGAGGTTGGGGATTTAGCTCAGCAGTAGAACACTTGCCTAGCAAGTACAAGGTCCTGAGCTCAATCCTCAGCATCCTCTCCAAAAAAAGAATATAGAAATAGGTTGGTCCTGGGAGACTTCGCTGTCACCCCATAACTGCAGAAAGGAATCTAAAAAACTGTGGAACAGAGGTTTACATAAAGGGAGGTAAGGAGTAGAGAAAGTTCCTGATAATGGCTTTATTTTGTCCAACAAAGAAGTATGTTTATTTGATAAGAATGAAGGAAAGAGAGTAGAGCGAGAGATTAAAATGAATACTGAGGATGTTTAATAGCCATAGTGTGAAAAGTGGACCCTATAGGAATACAAAGATTGCTAGGCAGGTGAGAGGGCATCTGTATTTGGACCCATGTGATTTTCTTCCATTTCTTTGCATTTTGACTACTGGCATGGAGAAAACAGAGTTGGGTTGGTTCAAAGATTTTTTTCCCCTCAACAAAATGTGTGTAAGTAAAAAATTATTAATATAGAAATTTCAGGTAATGAGTGTAAAGTGATGCATGAGAATAAGCTTGGTTTAAAATAAAAAGTGAAAGCTTGAGGGGTTTGACAGGGTAATCAGGAGACTGGAGTGTTCTAGTGAAAGCAGTGGGCTGATGTAGTGGAAAAAGCAGTGAGTCAGGAAACCATGGGCTGCTGAAGTCAGAAACTGGGGTTTGGGGGCGCTCCGCCCTCTGTTGGTTAATTCAAACATTCTTCTTGCTGGCTCCCAAAATGACACCTGTTTGTGGTCAGTCCTAGTCCCTTATGACTCAAATGTGATTTCCAGACAAAACATCTGTGCTATTCTCTTCTCATGGGTTTGTGATCTGATCCGAATAAAATTACGTGAAATATGCAATTCCCTTTTTCAGAGTTCTTGAATTCTAAGAATGCTGCATAATGTGGGAATTCTGTCGCTTTCATTGATTGTGTTTACCCAGAAGTTCTTTCCTTCCTTCTTTTGGTTGAGGAAGTGATATAGAGAAAGTGTTACTCCTGAATGATCTTTCCAGAAAGTGACTCATAGTACAAAATGCCACCAGATAGCAAGTCCCCTAGAGTTGCTGCATTTCTGGGCAACTACTGATCATGTAGGAAGAGTTTGATTTTTTCCATATAAAATTTCAGACATGTTTTGGGGAAGGGGTATCTGTAGCCTTCAACTCACCATTCGAATGGAGTATAGAATATGGCCATAGCAGTGAGCTATGACACCCACAGGCACCACCAGGCAGCCAAGAAATAAGAAGAGCACAAAGGAGGAATCGTTGGCATCCTTGGATTTCCAGTCCACAGTGCAGCCTAGTCCATGGATGTCCAGGATGTACCTGTTCCAGCCCAGGAGAGGTGCTCCTGCCCAGGCAAGCGAGTAGAGCCAGATGTAGGTAATGGCCCTCCAGGCCCAGGAAAAATTGATCACTCTGGCATGGACCACACGAATATAACGTTCATAGGCCAGCACAGTGAGGGTGGTAATGGAAACAATCCCTGTAAGAAGAGAAAGTAGAAAAGTATAGCATGGTACAGGGGGAAACCAGACAAAAGTGATGTGCTACATGCTTCACCAGAAATACCATACAGAGTATCTAAGACCAACAGAGTGCTCTAAAAGCTAAGAAAGCCAAGAGTAATAATGCCTCAGACTCCCCTGTGGATTGTAGTAGGACAAAATAAAAGATCAGCCCTGCCCAAATAATGCACCTATTGCATTAAATTTTCTGCCAAAAAGAAACTCTAAAGTGAGTCATTGCAGCAAGAGTCTCCTTTAGTTTTGCTTTCTCCCACTTATTAAAGTCAAAGTGGGTTCCACAAGCTCAAACTGACCAGTCATGGTAGAATTATGCAGAAGGTTGCCTCAACCCATCAGCTAGCCAGTGTCAGGATCTGAACAGTTCACATGCAAAGATTGCTAACAAGGTAGGAGAAAGGCTTCTGTCCTCCCTTGGTCTTCATTTATGTCTCTGTTTTGTAACAACCCATTTAACAATATTGTTCATATAGTTCTCTGTCTTTCCCCAGAGAGTGATTCACTCAACAAGCACCTATTGAAAACCTTGTGTTTCCAGGGCATTGTAGTGACAGTGGAAGTCCACTGATGACTAAGAGGCAGAACTCTAGATGACCGAAGGGACTGTAGACACACAAATAACCACAATGCTTTGGATGGGCAAATGCTACAATGGCGCCACCCTATACTGGGAGTCTCAGAGAGAGAAGCACTAGTGCACAGGGCAGAAGTATACTGCAGGAAGAAAGAGCAATTAGGTGCCAGAGCCTGGCAGTGTGAAAGGACAGGAAAGAGTCTATGAACAATTAGAGGGTGCAGAGGTGTCCCAGATCAGAGGACAAGGACAGAGAGATTTGGAGAAGGCAGAAGAGGCCACACTGAGAAAGGCTCTCAATTTCTAAAGTATTTTCTTTCTTCCTTTTATTTTTTAAACCTTTTCCTGTATGAAATAGTAAATTATATTTTCTATTACTCCTTCATCCTATTTAAGCACAAGTAGCACAGTTAAGTTCTCTTTTTCCTCCTTCTCATTTTTCTTCTGCATTTACATTCATTCCAGCAATAGCACAGAACAAGGAGCATAGACCAGGGCCCTGGAAACAGTTCTAGGCCACACCACAGTCCAGGCAGGACAGTGGGGCCACAGCAAAGGTAGTAGTAAAGGCATCAATAGCCACAGCTGGATTCCAGAGACACTTAGCAATTACCATAAACAGAATTTGCCCACTTATTGAATGTGAGGTGTGAAGGAGAGGAGTTTAAAGATAACTTGGAGATTTCTAACCAGCCTAATAAGCAGGGATTACATTACCCAAGATAAAAACCAACCGGGTGTTTGAGCAGATATGGGGATGAAAATGAAATTCTGAGCTGCCTAGGACAGAGCAGCAGAAGCATTTGTTGAATGAGTAGGTGGGGAGCAGTTGAAGAAAATCAGCTCTGATAGTAAATAAAAGTAAGACTGATCGGCATAGAGTAAGGGTTGGGGGTGGAGGGATAAGTTCTTAAGAGGCCTAAGAGAAAGGTGCAGCTCCCCACCGGGTAGCTATGTAACTTCCAGCAAATCATCTCTTCACACCTTGGTCCTTGTTTTCATAAAATTGAAGATTCAATCACACTACAAAATTTTGTGATTCTGCTATTATGAAAATGTGAAATGGAGAGGTCCTTGACTTAGAAATTGCAAAAGAGTTCATATTCATTTACAACATGACAACTATTATGATTATTGTTATTATTAGTAGTAGTGGTAGTAGTAGTAGCAGTAGTAGTAGTAGTACGTGAGGCTGTGTGTAGAGTTCCTTGCAACACCCACCAGGTAAATGTCTGCTCTAGTTGAAACGGAGGGGCACAGGAAACTGCCGGAACATCTTGAAGACAGGGTGGTTTGCCAGTATGAGCAGAAGTGGACCTTACAGGGAAAACAAGGAAGCTCCCAAGGGAACAATGAGACAAAAGTTAACTATTCAGCCAAACTGTCACAATGCCTTGCTTGCTACCTAAAACAAACATTCTGCACTCAGGAAAACTCTATTGTCTTTGTTGTTCCTCAATAAATCTGGGGGTGTGAGTCAGTTCAGGGCTTCACTCCATTCCAGTGAAGACCCTTGGCCCCCCAACAAAGATGTTCTCTGTCTCTCACATCTTCATTCATCTCTCTAACAGGGGACAGTATTAATCCTAGTATCTGATACATATAATACACAATAAATAGTCATTGAAAAAGTAAGTGAATACTTACTAAATACTTTAGTGACCAGAAAGATACATTTTGGGATATAGTGTAAGGAAAGGGTTCAGGAAGTAATCACATAATGGCAAATAATAGGCTAAAATTCAAATTATAATAAGCAATTAAGAGGACAAAAAGTATCAAATTAGATATCCAGTCTCGGAAATCTATTTTTACTTTATTAAATTGTTTATCTAAATAGTGATATCCTTTAATCATATTCCTAAGAGAAAACCTAGAAATCTATAATCAGTGACATAATAAAATGACTGTAATGAAATACTGATTTTATTTAGTTTATAAACTTTTCTAGTAAATCTAATAGTATTTAATTATATAATCCCCTTTACATGTTAAAACATAGTTTGACCTTCAGATTTTAATTAATTTACATTGAACATGATTTACACTTCACAGGCAAGAAAACTTGGTGTAAAAAAATGACACTGTTTTAAATTAGTAAACCCCAACATATCTTAGAGATGAATAATGGAGTTTTTAGGGTTAAAGCAATAAGCTGGTATAATAACCTGGTATAAGCATATGATTATGTTCATGTATTCATTCATTCATTATTAATATTCATTGCTTATCTATATGAGTCAATCATTATGCTAAAAATAGTTATAAAGAAAGGTTGATTGAAGTGCACTATGAAACTTAAAGTCCAATGAATGAGATACTGTAGATTTTAAAAATTAAACAAGTAAATTGTGAAGTACTATGAAGGCAAAAGAATGCAGAGATGGAGAATAACAGGGGAGAGGGCATGTAGAAAAACCTCACAGCATGGTCAGGATGTCAGAGCTGAAGAAAAAAAAGTCCTCAACTTTGTGATAGATCTGTGTTGGGGTGGGTAGTAAATTCTTCCATCTTATCATCTATGTCAAAAGATTTTTAATCTATTAGTATAGCTTTGACCATCCTTGTTTCTTAACAAGCACAATAGACTTCAAGTGTCCGATTTCAGTCACCAGGCTTCAGTTCTGTGACTGACTGGTTAATATAGACCAAGGGAGAGAATTTCTTGCATATCTCAGGCCCACCTTTGATAGTACAAGTGTAAAAATGATTGGCAGCTAAAGTAGACTGAATTAGTTTTCTGGGCAACGCATTAGAAATTATCTTAAATCACATCTCCCTTAGAAAATATATAGCGGGTCCCCTTCCCCCATAGACACTTTATTAATCAATGAATTTTGTTTCTGAGTCAAAACTATTTGTTGTATTCTGTGTAACTCCCAGAACATAATCCAGGAGGAAGAGAATAAAAGGGTTCTTTTTACAACTACGAGACATGTGTATTTTAACAGATGTTGAGCCTAATTATGAGATATGGTTGAAACATATGGTGAATATTTAAATAAAAATATTTAAGACAGGGCTGGGGATTTAGCTCAGTGCTTAGAGTGTTTGCCTCGCACGCATGAGGCCCTGAGTTTGATTCCCGGTACCAAAAAAAAAAAAATATTTAAGACACACTGTCATTAATTCCCCTCCAAAGACTCCCTCTCTCTTCAAAGTCACTTATTCCATTGTTCTTGCCACCTTCTGAAGCAATTCTGGAAGTCCTTTTTAGTGTCCTTATGAGGTACACTTAAAAACTAAAGTGAATGCTGCTGCTATCATACAAAGGAAAGGCAGGCTCTTTAAAAACTTTACCGTTTGTGTCTTCATAGATCTGGCACTATAAGAATCTGGCTCTTTCCCAAAGTCAAAATGACCGTGAAAGCAATGTCCATGAATTGATTCAGGATATAAAGGCTGCCACAAGAATGCAACTAAAGACACGAAAGAGGACTTCAAGAACTTCCTAAGAAAATGGCAAGAAATAGCATGAGTGTGTACAGGGATCGGGGGAGTATTTTGAGGAAGATTAATGGCAATATTTCTTTTATTGTAATAAACTTTTTAAGAATTTAAAAATTTATCATATTTTTCCATCATACCTCGTATTCCATGTAGTACATGCGTTTCCCTTAACACCATGGAAAGCAAAGGGAAACGTGATGGTGGAATCTGGGCATTAGGAATGCATTAGGACATATGATAATCACGCTACAGATGGTATCTCTCCTTACATGGTAGAGCCAATTTTGAGAACTAGTGCTGATTCCAAATTTAGGATTTTGTCTTTACACCACTTACAGCCACTAGAGGGAGACTCCTCCTTTCTCACAGATACTATTAGGGCTAGAGTGATTCCCCAGGTGTTGAGATCTTGCAGGAGTCTCCTAAGCATCTCTAGCAAGATTCCTACCCTGGAGAAGATGATAGCATTGCATTCCTCTAAAGCTGAAACTCACATGCAACATTGGAGAGTAATGGAAGATGATATGTAATCATATGTTAAACTTACGTTGCAGGAAAAACCAGAAAAAGTAAGGTCTCAGTGGATTGCATTGTGAAAATGATTTCATTAAGAAATAGAACTGAAGTTGAGCCATAAAAGATGGCATGTGTGTTGGAAATATGAAGGCTCGAGGTAGTCATTTCTGGCTGGAAGAGCAACTTCAACAAAAGCAAATTGAGATCCCTCCAATCTTTGCAATAGAGCCTTGGACTCTGGACATGTAGCCATGCCTGAGGGCTGGGTAGGGTGGTGTGAAACTGATCCCAGGTCTCAGGGCCCCAGAAGGAATCTTCCAGTTGTTTTTCTACTGCTTTCTCCTAACCAAATTCTGAAAATGTACAGGCTTATATATTTAAAGGGTGACATCTACTTTTTTAAATCTTAAGTTTAAAGAGTTGTGTAAATATAAACATTTGAAAATAAAACTATTTCCTCCCTTTTATATGTTCAATGTATTCGATGATTCATAAATATATTAGTGGTTTCATACATGGTACATAGATATATCCTTGTGCTTGTGTGTGCATACACATGTGTGTTTATAAAACAATGAATGATCGTTTTAACTTACATGGCCATTCTACCTTTCTCCTAAAAATTTTATTCCAAAGAAATGTATTGGCATGGATTAGAGATTATAAATTATTCACTTCTGCAAAAAATGTATTTTGAAACTGAAAGTTTAATGGAATATCTAAAAATTATCTTATGAATTGAATTTATATTTGTATTGTTACAATTTATATTAATGGAGTTAAATTTATAATTTATATTAGTATAAAATTGATGAAAATATTTTGTTAGATGTCTAAGGTAAAAAATACAATTAGAAATACACTTCATAAAGAGATTAATGTGGCTTTTCCTCACTGCAAGGAAAATAGATGTATGAATACCATTACTATTGCCTAGATTGAGGTAAGATCAGTTCCACTCTCATTTTTCCTGTATATAAAGATAGATTTCTTGTTTATATATACTGTATGTCCAGATAGCAATGGAAGGAGTTTCCTTATATTCAATTTTTATTAATTATAAGAACATTCCTTCTATATTTAATCAATCTTTTCTTAAATTATAGGCCAAAAATCAGTATTTCTTATCAAAATTATTTTTAAGGAACTTACATCTAACAACTAGTTTTGTTAAAAGCAAATCATTGGGAACCATCTGAGTGATCATTCGTTTCTTCAGTACTTTCACTAATATTTTAAACCGTCGCTTTGTTTATCTTCCCAGAGCCTCTCACACTGCTTATTGGTGACACTCTACAGTGAAGATTTCATTCTGTTTGGGAAGGGTGAGGAGTTTGTCTTGGTAAAGTGGGAGAAGGGTGATTGAGAAGGAAATGTCTTGAGAATAAGTAACTGATCTCTAGGAAAAAATACAAGTGGAGACTGAAAATTTAGGAAGTGATGCTTGTAAAATTCCCTGAGTAGCCATCAGAAAGGGTGTCTGTGACCCTAGAGATTCTGAAGATAGTCTATCAAATAATACCTCACTGCCCATGGTGGTGATTGCCTAATCCTCCTGCCTGCTCACATCAGGGTGCACATCACTCTCAATCTGCCAGCCCATTCAGAGCTGGCTGCTTTGATTCTGCTGTTCTCTCCTCTGAAATGCTGACAACTCTCAAAGTGGAGAAGACAGATGTGTAAACAAATGCTCATAGAAATGTGCTAAGTGCTGAAAGAGAGCTGTGTCCCAGGAGCTGCAGAATGCAATAGAAGTACTTATCTCTGCCTAGAGAAATACTGGGGAAGGTTTCAAGAGAAACAATATTTGAATCGACAAATGGGGGGAATTTATCATGTTGAAAAGAATGAGCATACTTCAAGGCTCAGGATATAGTGTGTATAAAAGCGTAGGTGTGAAGGGAGGCATTCATATGTTACCTCAATATATCAGTTTGAGTCAAATAGTTTTTTGTAATAGAACTTGATGACCATCCATTCATTTACAACATTTATCAAGAAACATATAAATACATATATAGCATGCTAGGTAATGATAAATTACATCATAAAGGAATGTATTTAAGGCCAAATTCCTGGATTAAATTTCAGTTTCTTTGCATAATTGACTCTGGGAAAATTAATTTAACATCTCTGAATCTCAATTTGTTCACCAATAAAATAAAGACAATAGTGGTGAAAAATGCTGCTTCATCCTGTGTCAGTGTGTGTGTGTGTGTGTGTGTGTGAAATGTGAATGAGTTTAGTTAAATGGAAATCCATAAGCTTATTATTATTGATTGGGAACAAAACTGCTTTCAGTGGTAGAAAGTGGGCAGGACACATGAAAGTGGATAAAGCTGTAGAGCTTAAACATGTGATGAACTTATTGGGGAATATGTACAAAGAACCAAAAACAAAGTTATTTTCCTCCTTTGGTGTTCAGGTGGTCACCCTGAGTAGCTTTTTTTATAGTTCAATTTTCTAGACTCTGGATAAGTTTATACTACATAGAGCAAGTGCTAAGCATGGGTTTTGCCTGGCTCATGACTCAGATATGGTCCATGCCTTCTCTGGAGTGGAGAATACATTCACTCCAGAGAAGAGGGTAGAAGGAGAAACTCCATATAACAATGGGCAGAGGAATACTGAGGAGACTTTCACCCACCAAGCATAAAAAGTGGGTGAGAGGGAAGAAGACATTAATTCTTTTTCAGGAAGTGGGACCACTTATGTAAACACATGGAGAGTTAAGAGAACAAGCACCGCTGGGGTTCCTGCAAATAATTCAAAATGATAGAAGTACAGAGTTCTAGGCATACAAAAATGAAAGACTAAGCACTGTCTTAGGAAGATCCTTCAGTAACTTACGAGTTTAGAATGTATCCCACAGGCTCTGAGAAGCCATTAATCTGTTTTTGTTCACTTTTATCACTACGCAGTTCCAAAGGATTTTGTCTTATTTTGTTATGATTTTGCTTTTGCACATTTTCTTTATGGAAAATTCCCTTTGGCTACAATTAGGAAAAATGATTTTGAGGAGGCACAAGTCTGGTTATAGGAAAACCTAGTAGAGAAATATACTGTGATGAGCAACTGAAGTAATGCAGTGGCACCTGGGAAAGCAAAGAGATGAAGAAGGTCCAATAAATTCAAGAAAGTGAATCTTTGTTGGCTCAGGGAATGAATCACAGGAAATCTCAAGTTGTTCACTTGGGTAAACAAGTGGGTGGTGTTGACTTGGAAAGGAAACGAGAGAAAAAATAGATTTAGGAAAAATAATTAGTGAATAACTCACTTCTTCATGGATTATGTGGGTCATTTTGAACAAATCACTCAGTGGACTGTTTCAATTTCTCTGCCTGTAAAATGAACATCTGTAAAACCTGCCCTGTGTTTTTTAGAGCTGGTGAGGTAATGATCTTCTAAATTAAGTGGGTACGCAGTTTCTCAAACTGGTCAAAATGCCCATCTTGTTGATTCAAAATATGCATTGGTTTGTACAAAAATATTGTAAGGATGCAGTTGAATTATATTTATCCACATTTAGTAATGTAAATAAAACTATTTGAAAGTTGCTCAATAAAGATGATACTTTATCTATTAGTAGTACTCATATTTGAACAACATTAAAGAAAAATAGTATGCTTTATATGCTTGAAAAACCACATTCTCTTAAATAGCCAATTATACTTTGAAATCTTATGTACATTGTTTATTTGTTGCAGAAACTTCCCTACCTTTTTTTATGAACAATGGTTACTCCAGCCCTGACACTGATTAGTACTTACAGTGTGTCAGGCACTGTTGTGAGCCGTTTCCCTCTGTGATCTCATTTAATCTTCACAGCAACTCTGGGAAACATGCAGAAATTATTGTTAACCATGACTACTGTATAGATGAAGAAACTGTGGCAAAAATGCTTACATACCTTGCCAAAGTCAAGTGCTAATAAACAACAGAACCAAGATTCACATCCAAGTCCTGCTTCCCAAGTCCTTGTTATGCAGTTTTCTGATATTCCTTTGGGAATTATGAAAATATTTATGTTAGTAAGGGTGGCTCCATAGAAACTCCTTTAGGAATTATGAAAATATTTATGTTAGTGAGGGTGGCTCTGTAGAAAGCAAATTTAATCTATCCATTATCAACTACATGTTTGGTATCTGTATTTACCTTTGATCTTGGAAGAAGTCATTTTGTAAACTCAATTTTTTATTAAGCTGAAGAATTTTAGGTGAAATTTGAGATGACTATCTTCACTGGAATAGTGTTTCCTGACTATTGGAATGAACAGTTTCCACTGGATCAGTAAAAGTAGTTCGCTAAAACACCAAAAGGATGGTTGATTCTTAGTGTATATGCTTTACATACTTACTGGATATTTATTGAGGCAGAAAATTAGTTCTAGTTAATTTCCTCCTTCATATTTTCTGCCCTCTGTTTATCAAATTCCATTTTCAATTATTTGTTCCAAAAATAAATTCTTCATATGTCATGTTATTCCTGTTTAATACATAAGGATTCAGTTCCAAGGAAAACCCAGGACAACATGAAAGTTAACCACCTTCCCATGGGTTAAAAAAAATTATGATTTCAAGTAAGCAGCTTAAACAGATTTATTTTCAAGCTCCTTGTGGAAACATAGCCAGCCAAATACTTGTAGTGCAGCAAAAACTAGGTTCTCTTTTAACAAAAGGACTAACAAATCCCCAGAAGAGAGTGATTTGATTTGGCAGTGTTCATCGGTGGTCTGTGGGCAATGAGCATCTCACAGATCAAGTGTCTGCACTATTGCCTCAGCTGTTCTTAGTCATGCTGCCCTTCACTGATATTTCTTATGCACTTTACCCATTGAATCTAGTGATTTTTTTTTAAATAGGGGAAGTAGGGCAGGCAAACAGTTGTTGATGCAGTTGGTAGAAACACAGGGTGTGGGCTACCTTGGGAACCACGCAGTAGCCTGGAAATTGTTGCAGGCTTCTCCCTCCCTTCATTATCTTTGGCTCTTCTACCAGCATGTCTTCTTGGCCTGACTCCTCCAGCTTCAAACTTAGTTCTTTATCTTTCTGCTGCTCCCTCTGGACAGATAAGCCAGTTTTAGACCTTTACCTTGATTCTGATGTGACATTCTTTTAACCTTTTAAAATTTCTTATGATAATTGTTTAACTCTGCATTATAACCAAGGGAAAGGGGTGTCTTACTTTGGGACAGGGCCTTACTAGAATCTATTTCATATTTATGTCCCTGCCTGTCAGAGGAGGATATTGAACAAGATGGCTCACAACAGGTGCAAAAATAGGAAATTATTACACTGAGAATAGTGTGTTTTCTATAACAATATACCTGAGACTGGGAACTATATAAAGAAAAGAGGTTTATTTAGGTCACAGTTTTGGAGACTGAAAGAAAATCTAAACAGCATGTTACCTGCTCAAGTGAAGACCTCTCCAGCCATGTCACTGACAATCTCCTTGTCAGATACTATTATGATGAGAGAGAGAATGATGTCATGTGGCCAAAAAAGAAGCCAGAGAGAGGGGAGGTTGCTTTTTTATAATAGTATCTCTTACAGAAACTAGCTGGAGTCCCAAGAGTACTGTTACTACCTTCTGAGGACAACACCTTCTCTAACATAATGACCTTGCACTAGTCTTCCCCCTTTTGAAAGTTCCAACACCTCCAACATTGCCACGCTGAAGACCAAGCTTCAAACACATGGACCACTGGGGGCAAACCACATCCAAACCATAGCAAGACCCAAGAAATACCCACTGTGACAGCTCACATGGGAAAGCAGTTTGAATGCAGAACAACTTCTCTGTGGTATCCCTTAGGTTTTAGAAGAATGGCACACAAGCACAGGGAAACAGTCTCAAAAGCAATCAGATGGAAAGACTTGAGATAGGTTAAATTCTAATCCTAATTCAACTGTGCCCATAGAATGAGCAGAGTACTCTAAGGAAAATGGGAGGCATACACTTTCTTTCTTCTCACCAGGCAAATTTTTTTTCTAAAACATGCCAGTCTATATCTGACAATAATCTATCACAATATGCTCAAGCAAACTCCATCAAAGAGTAGTCTTCCGGCAGAGCCTGAGCTCTAATCCACTTTAGGAACACATTTGTTTGCTTAACTTCCCCTTTCCTTTCTCCTCTGTTTCATATTTTCATTCAAAATGGGGGCTGGGGATTTAGCTCAGTGATTAGAGTGCTTGCCTTGCAAGCACAAGGGCCTGAGTTCGATCCCTGGCACCACAAAAAAAAAAAAAGAACAGGTTTTTCTTTTGAATTTTTTAAAATTCCTTTCTATTTCTCAGACCATTCCTGCTACTCTAGTACAGGTTCAAATCCCATGAATGATTGCTGTCACTTACCCTCACTCTAGCTTTTGTGTACCAAATAGCAGATTAATAATAAACTCAATTTGTGTACCACCCGAGATCTTGACACAGCTCATAAACCACCTTCACAAACAACTGTGAGCCGTGGCTTTCTGCCTGGCTTCCCAGCAGTGGCCCTTCTATGACTATGGTCACAACTGCAACTGCTGCTCCTATAAACCATTACCACAGACCCACACACAGTACCATTGTATCTGTACCCTCACTGGTCCAGACCCATGGAGGCCCAGGATTCCTCAGCTGCTGTCTGGACCCAGCTGACCCAACCCAGGAGCAAAGAAACATTAACTCCACTGAGCAGACTTGAATCAACATGAGTCAGGAGATAGGAAGAAGCCAGCGATGAAATTGCTTGCATCCTCCTATGCTGCAGGCTACTTTAAACTGCACTAATTTCATAAAGCCTTAATGAAGATGTCCTACAAGCCCAAGCAATCTGTATGGTTTTTTATGAAGTTGTAGCCAGCTCAACCTCTTGCATTTGGCCTCATCTCTTCCAGCCTCTTCCTCTACACCTTCATTCTTGATTCCTTGGAATTACACTCTCCAGTAAGTCATTAGCACATATATTTTGCATTAGGTTCTGTTTTGGGGAAACTTGTGCCTTAATCATCCTCTCACAAGGTTCTTAATGCAACACTCCCTTTGCTTAACATGCTGGCTTCAAGGAACTCTGCATACTTCTTCCACTACCTAGATGATGTAATCTTTCACTCTTCTTAACTGCCTTAGCACATGCCACACTCTGATCATACATAGCACAGACAATATCTTCATGACTGTTGTTTTCTTACTATATTTTGTTATAATCCTATGTACTCATGTCTTATCTCTCCAATTAAATCTTAAAACCTAAGAGAAACGAATCATGTCTTTTTGTATTTTGACATCCTCCTTAGCACTAGGAATAGTTGATAAGGGGTTAGTATATGTTGAAAAAAATCAACATATGAATAAATTTTAGAACAGTATATGTTAGTTGATAATAAAAGTCACATACAAGTGATTGTATGTCTGTCCTGGATTAAACATGGTCACTTCTGTAATTAACCAGTGCACTGAAATGCTGCTGAAAAATAGCCATGGTCAATGAAAAGTAAAAATGTTCCCAGTAGAAGGTAGTAATATGTAGAACACAAAACAATACTGATTTCCTAAGGCTTTCTCCTAAGGGATCCCTGTTTCAACTCAAATATACCATTTGGCAGTCATTACATAATAAATTTGACTATTAAAAATCTCTATTAAATATTTATTTTATGGATGATATAAAATTAAATGGCATCCCTATTAGATTTATCATCATCTGTACTCCTACTACACTAATACATTATAACACCTCATTTCATATGATGTAATGATCATAGATTTTTAATTTTTAAAATTTTTTGGGGGGAGTGCTAGGGATTGAACTCAGGGCCTTGCACTTGCTAGGCAAGTGCTCTACCACTTGAAATCCCCAACCCCTGGTCACATATTTTTTAAAATTCTATTCCATATACTTTTCTCATCAAGGCTTCACAGACATGTAAGACAGGACAGTCATTGTCCCCATTTAGTTAGCATGTGGAAAACGAGGCTGAGGTTTGTGACTAGCCCATGGTCAAAAGATTAATAAGGTTCTACTTAGATGTATACTCATCTAGACTGTTAGTCCAGAGCTCTTGTTAGACTTTTCCCTGCCAAGATTTAATAAACCAAGTTCACTGTGATCAGAGGAAAAGCTTGAGGTCTTTCTAATTCTCTGAAAAAAATCACCATATGAATAATTGTGGAACAGCCCTATAATGACCTGTCCGTAATCACAGTCTAGTTTCTAAATGCACCTTCCTGGATTACTAATCTGGAAACAAGGAAAGATAATCTGAGGTAGCTCAGAAGAGCAAATTAAAATTATGACGCATGGCTGGGTGTGGTTCAGTGGTAGTATGTTTACCAAGCAAGTGTGACATCTATGTTTGATCCCCAGCACCACAAAAATGCAAAACAAAACAAAATACATGAGGGAATCTCAGATGTACCTAATTAAATTTCCATGCAGCCATTTTATTATTTACAAAACTCTCAAGACAGCTAAGTTTAGGTTGTACAGCAGATGATAACAACACCAATTCCATTTTACATCACTGTCTACTACCATGCTACTGACTCAAGTGCAGAGTATTGAAATGGCCAAAGGATCAGTGTTGATTTTCTCTTAAGAATGAAAAACTCTCTCTGTATAATTCATCAACTAGAAAATCTAAGGTACACTAGATCACAAAAGAATGGAGAATAAAAGATAAAGAGTGTGTTGAAAAGTGTTAAAAGAAGGCACAATTGCTATATAATGTGGGCAGTGCAATACTGGGACAAAATTCTTGAGTCTTAAAGCACTAATTTGTCAGGTGGTTGTATGAGTATTTGAAATAAAACCCATCTCTGTGACCAGAGTGGGTAATTTTGGATTGGCAAGAAAATATCATCTTGAGTTGACAATGTCAAGTGAAGAAGAGCTACAGAAAAAATTGAAGGTTAAAAGAGAGAAGATTTACAAATACAGGGTATTCTGCCCAAGGCCACAAAGCAAACTGAGTAGGTGTTAGAGCAAAACTGATTCTCAGAACTATTCACCTTCTATTTCAAGTTTCTCTCCCACGTTGTCAAATTGGGCTTAATGGAGATTTAACTCTACCTCTCAATGCCCAATATAAAACTCTAGATCAGAGATGCAGGTCTCTTTCCCTTGATAAGAACAGTGTTCAAAAACCTAGCTCTTGAAATAGCTGGATGCAAATTTCTTGGGAGATAAAGTGTTGATTCTGAGGCTTAGCCCTTGAAGACACTGACCTGATAGACCTGGGATGGAACCTAGAAATCTGTATGTGTAAATGACTCCACTGGCGATTTTGATTCATTTCCAGAATGACTGGTCTAAATTAAAATATCTTCTCATGTAATCTCAGGGCCATTTGCTCATTTCTTACGTTTTCCTCCACAGACCTAATTTCTATTACAGACACACAATACTCTTTCCATGTCAGTCTTACACTGTGATGCATGGCTGATCTCCTTAATTATACAGTCTGCACTCACATTAATCAGTCCAAGAGATAGGCCTCTCTCATCTCTCTGACACAGCCTTTTTCTGCTTCAGCCCCTGAAGTTCTTCCTATGACCTCTATTAACTGGAGCAGACCAATAGCACTACCGTTCACTGGGTGGTGGCCTAGGATTGGATGGATTTAAGAATCTTAGTGTTCTATGAAATGATTCTCTTCGATGACAAGACTTTCACATATATGGCAAGGTTTCAAGAGTTTAAGGTTTTTTCCTTTTCTCATATTCTTCTGCTTATACCTGTGGATTATTTTTATTTTTTGGCTTGTTTTCATCCTAAGATTTCTTCTACACCTTTAAGATATAAGACAATATAAGAATATTCTCCAAGCATCCAGTGGAGAGCCCAATCCATGCAGGGAAACAGCATCTACACTATAAAATCAATGCTATCATGCCTTTTATGTTCGAAATATTTCATTAATACTTCCTTGTCCCTTAGCACTTGAAAACTTTCAGGAAAATTTGAGCTCTAAAACTTACTTGCCTTAAAAAAAAATAAAACTTACTTGCCTTTCTCCTGGTACTCAGGAATTTGTAAGCTGCTCCACTTTAAGAACCAAACACAACCACTGAGTTAATATTTTGCAAAGTACAGATACTGCACAGGGACCAGAAGGCAGTGTCAGACACAAAGTTCCCTAGTGAGAGGCCAGTAAGGATTCCAGGGTAAGGGCAAAGCCAGCTTTTCTAGTTTACATAGTAGCCCTGATTTTCATAATAGTTTACTCATTTTAAATTTTTACTCCTACCTGTCTTTTACCCCTCCCTTGTCTTTTGCAATTTCATTGCTTCTTACAGTCCAATAACTTAATGACATATTTTATAGAACCAGAGACGGCATTTCAGAAAATGAATACAAGTGATGTTATTTGAAAATGAACTCTTAGAACTCTAACGAAATGACTCTGTACATGTGAGGTTCACCTTGGCATAGCCAAGTGCAGAAGAAGAAGGTTCAGGGGAGCACCATTTTGTCATGGAAAAGGAGGCAAGAGTGAAAATTGATATTCCTTCCTAAGGAGTTCTGGCCTATGACAGAGAACAGAGTGAAGCCTGAGTGCACAAAAAACTCAAGGCACGTTCTAAATAAAATTCCAGGACAAATCACAGCATAAAAGTAGATAGTCAATAGGCCAGGTGCATCTAAACCTTCTTTAAGCATTTAAAGACTCTAAGGTGTAGGGCCCTAAGCTTAGGGAAGCCAAGTCAGAAGATATATGGTCCTTAATGCAGAAAGGGAAAGGCAACACAAAAAGCAAACCAAAAGACAAAATCATGTATTTGAAGTACCAAATGAGACATACATACTTAATAAACACCATAGGCACTCAAAGAGGAAAGGTCAGCAAAACCGGGGAACTGGGAGGGCTTTGTACAAAGGGATGAGACTGAAGAAAGTTTAAAACAATCAATGTGAAAATTTGTACAGCACATAGATGCGTAGCAATTCTAGATTTACTTATATACCCTACAGCAGCGCTGTTTGGTAGGAATATATTGTGTGCCACACGCATTATTTATGTTCTTCTAGTGGCCACACTTAAAAAGGTAAAAGAAAAAAGATCAAATTGATTTAGTAACATTTTATTTAACCCAACAGTCACAGACTGAATGCTTGTGTCTCCCCCAAATGTGCGTCGAAACTCTAATCCTCACTTACTTGTCAGTGCAGATAAGCTACACTTCATGTGCTCAAGAGACACCCATGACGTGTAGTTACCATACTGGACAGCATAATCCCACAGAAATTCTGTACATTGGGTAGGAAGAGACAGGAAGAGATGTTATAAGGATATGTCTTAAAGCAATGGTTATCACACATACACAGACACGCGCACACACACTCACACACACACAACCAGGACACAACATGATGTACATTAAAAGGAGAAAATAGCTAAACTTTAAGAAAAAAAGATTGAAGCATTGATTGCATCCACATTAAACTCACGTCTGCAGTGACCTATGGAAATGAAGAGGTAAAATTGACAGAAGAAAGGAAATACAGGTATGAATTTTACCTGCAATATTTTAATTCCCTAAAGATATTATCTGTTCAACATGGATGATAGATACATGGGTACAAATTGTCCTTTGCGTTTTGCTGAATTTAAAAACTTAATTTATAAAACAAATCTTTGAGGGTATGGTGGTAGCACATAGTATATGAAAGACTGGCTTTTTAAAGAAAGACTGGCAAGATGCATTCATAAGTCAAGGGACAGCTAGAATGCCAGCTGGACTTGCACCTGATAAGTGATCCCAGGATAGGTAAGACTGAAGGAGAGAGGTGATAACCAAAGAGGTGTTACATTCCTTTGCATATCGGTGTGACAGTGAGTTCAATTTTGCAGGCACTATGACAAAGCAAAAGATTTTATAAAATGAGGGAGTAGTGCTTTGGAAGTGGCAATGATACTCAGTGAGTCACCTGCTCTAGAACTTAGTCCTAGGCTATATGGAGCATTAGGGAGAAATGGGAAGTCAGAGTGCCTGGGACAGCCAGAATTAAGTTAAAGAGGTAGAAAAAATGTTCACAGAATAGGTTGGAGATACAGTAGAGTTTACTGTTCATGATGGGAGACTTCAAAGCCAGTGGGAATTCATGACTGGACCAAATCAAGAAGTAATGGGCCATAAAGAAATGTGAGTCCATTTATGGCCAAATGGAACATCTTTCTCCTCTGGCAAGGACTGACCTCCACAGAAATGTGAGATGGGATTAATGCTGACCTCCTTTTGGACAGTAAAGAGTATTTCCAAGGACTGGGTCCTAAATGATTTGGTCAGTGGTATATTAATTTCTAGAACATATGTTCTTTCTGATTTCACATAATGGGTTTTTGGACAATATAACATAGTGATAAAGAAACTGGGTTAATTTTCCAAATCCTCCATTTTTTGTATGATCTTGAACAAGCTAAATTAAAGCACCAGTTAATTTTCTTAACTGTAAATGGGTTACTCAAGTACTCCATAAAGTTAGGATAAAGATTGAGTTAATTAATATACATGAAGCACTTACACTAGTATGTGGTCTGTATCACATAATCAGTGTTGGTGATGGACATTATAACTCAGGTGGCTATATTCTTACATATATCCATGATTATCTCCTTAATACAAATTCTTTAGCAATATGTTAGGATGAGGAAGTATAAAAAATGTTAATGCTCTCAATACAACTTGCCAAAATACCAATCAGAAGGGAAATTAAATCCCCAATAGATATTAGTTTTATTCACTTATGTATGTCACAATACATGAAAACTCTTATTTACAGATAATTACAATCAGATATTAGTTTTATTCCCTTATGTCACAATAAATGAAAACTCTTATTAAACACTCAGCAACTTGTTGTAATCGCCCTCTATAAACCTACTAACTGGAATTCAGGAGAAGCATCTAGTGATCTTTAAAGAATTTCCCATTTCAAAATATGGAAAATTATGAATAAACCTGCTGTAAATAGGGAGGGAGGGAACAGAGGGGAGGGGTGGGAAGAGGGGGGAGAACCAAGATGCATCATGTACAAGTACAAAATAAATGTGATGAATGTGACCATTGTATGTACAATGTACCAATACGTGTTCTTGGTTTAAAATAAAAATAAAAATAAATTAAAAAAAAGAATTTCCCATTTCATCCATACACAGTTTTCGCTTTAAAACCATTGCTACAGAGTATCAATTCACAAATCAATTGCTAAAACATTAGTTTACACAATTTCTTTGTAATATCAACATTATGGATCAGGCTCTTACTGAAATTCCTCTTGGCTGCTATGACATTTCTCTTTCCTGTATTTTCTGCTGTTTCTATGTCATATGGTTTTTGCTTTGTATTTCAAGTAACTGGACATCCGAAGTGGCACTGACTTCAGGCATTTGATTTCAGTTGCCAAACAGAAAGAAAATGTAAGCCACATAGTCCAAGGCCCAAAATAAGGTCATCATATCAGGACTTTGTCTCTTTCCTTCCATCACTGGATGAATTTCTGTTTGGTCTAAGTGTTGGACAGATTGGTAATCAAGGTACAGGAAATCCCTAACCAAAACCCTTGAGGGAAAGCCCAGAAGGGAAAAGCACCCCCCCAATATACACCTGGAAATATTAGAAAAGAACTCTTCCTAACAGAGAGCTAATCCAGAGTGGAAGTTAACTGTGACAGAACACTGTGTTTACATTCCCTAAAGCTCTATACCAAGCAACTTTTAATTATCTTAATTCTCCTTCCTTGCAGCACTCACAGTCAATAAACCATTGAGTCATACTCATTTAATCTCAATAGTTCTCAAACCTGTCCTTTGCTGCCCTGAGTAGAACTGACCCAATTCAGAACCTCACTAGTTCCTCCACTCTTGTTTCCTTTGGAGTTACACAGCCACCAGGGGACGGAGACAACTGTCCCCACCCCCTGACCCGATACAAACACAACTGCTTCACTTAGTGATTAAAAACATTGTTTCTTTACTAGAATAAAATTTAAACTCCTTAGCATGGCATACCAAGCACTGGACCACTTTCCAGAACCATGCCTGATCACTTTTGTATAAGCAAAACCATTATCAATCTGCTTTTTCTCAAAACCTGTTACTGGTCTTAAATCACATGTATTACTCATTCAAGTACCAGATAAAATTTTAGTCATTTCAGTTTTTCTCTTTCTACCTTGAAATGTGCAGTAATTCTCCAGGTCCTGTATTTCCACTTCCAAATTATAAGTCTACCTCTAAATCTATCCCTTTCATTCACAACTGCTCTGTCTTGCTAAGGCCACATCATATTTATTTGTCCTCCTTACCAGTCACCTACATCCAGTCTACCTTATTCCAGCCCCCTTTCCACCACCCTACAGTGACCTTTGAAACATGTCTTTGGTAGAAAATCTTACACAGTGCTTCTTTATCCACTGTAAGTCCCAATTTTAGCCTCCTGTCCCATAAGTCGTGACTCCCCACACCAGTCCAGACACTTCATGCTTGAGCCTGGCAAGCCATGTCTTCAATGCCTGCATGCCTTGTTTTCCACTATTTATCCTGCCTGGAATGTTTTCCCTCCTAACAGCCCATGGGAATCCTTTTCAACCTTTGGGGCCCAGTCCAAATAATTTTTTTTCATAAAGCATTCCCAGATTTCCCTAGTCAGACTAACAGTAACTTCCTTGTGCATACATTACAGTTTGTGCCTTTATCAGTCATTATAGTCTGATTAATATAATGGCCAATGCAAAAATGTCAGTCCCAATAGACTGAGAATTGTACTACTAATTCCATAATTTGGTAAACTTATTGAGCCTTCTTTCTCATCTACACATAGAAACATTAATACCTACCTGTACAGAGCTGCTTTTAAAAATGAGACAGTATGTTAAAGAAATTAGTTGTTTCAGGAAAACGTGTAGTTACTTAGGTTCCTGGCCCTAACGTGACACCTTCCTAAAGACACAACACCACATCTCAGTCACAGCATGTGGGTTATGGTGTTAGACTCCCTGAGTTTCAAGCCCACTTCTACCACTTACCTACGAGCTGTGTGATCTAGGTCAAGTTCTCGGCCTTCAAAGTGTGTTTCCCCATATGCAAAATGGGGATAATACTCACGCAATTTGTTTGTGAGGATTAAATAGACATAACAAGAACTTACAGAAGTACTTGGCATTTAGGATGTGCACAGTAAATGTCAGTTATATGGTCTCTGTACTCCAAAAGTTAAGCACAGAAATTGGGACACAGCCTGTGCTTAATAAATTCTGGATTGTATTGAACCCTCTCTTTCACACTGCAGTATAACCTAGTAGGGATCTTATGTACATTAAGCATACTGATTCATTTCATTACAATTGAGTATTTTCTATAGTTAACACTCAACTATAAAATGCCAGGCTGTTGCACTACTTCATTATTTGATGAACTACCAGTGGGTACAGTTCAGTTGTGGATGGTTTAGTCTTGCATCCACTCCTTTGAAATTCACAGGACATTTTTCTACACATGCAATTCTATTAACTTGCTGATAGTCTCTCAAGTGAAAAGCATTCTTTCGGAAGAGTGTACTAAAATATTTTTATCTTGATTTCGAGGTAGCTGTTTGCAGTGTATAAAAGGATAACCTCATTTCTCATTGCTTTGCAGTTAACTGTAGTTTACATCTGACAATTGCAGAAGGATGAGATACATTTTGAATTCTGCTTTGGGGTTCACGTGATCATAAACTTTCAGGATGCCAGTTAGTTGGTAATGGAAGGGAGGTGGGGGAACCCAAGCGTTCCTATCAACAGTGATGCTGTTAACTTGGTCAGAAAACTTAAGAGGCACAAGTGGGGAGCATAAAAGGAAGAATACTCCTTGAGAATATTCAAAATGCCTATTTATTCTAACAGAATTTTTTTGACACTTGGAGCTAGATAATGCTTTGCAAGGGGGCTGCCATATGTGCTGTAGGATGTTGAACAGCAGCCCGGCTACTCACTAGGTTCTATTAATGCCTCCTTCCCAGTTTTGACAAATAATGTCTCTCTTCTGAAAGGTAAACATCCTGGTTTGAGAACTACTGCCCTAATGAAAGAAAATGAGTAAAATTATTAGATGGTACGGCCTATTGATTATATACACTATTTTCAAATAGACTTACTGATTCATATAGGCTTACCCTAAGAATAGGAATTTACAATAATCTTAACTGCCTAAAGACAAACTCCCTGGCTATTTTTTAGCTGGACATTTGGCAAAATGTCTTTGTAAGGGTAATAAAATTCTTGAAATTGCTACAAAATCTTTTGCCTTACAAATATATGGCAATTCACATATAAACATACAAAAATACTACTTTCTACTAGGTTAGCATGTTATTTTTAGACGAGACAAAGGAGCGAATAAGTCTCGAACAGAAATGAGAGTACTCAAAAAGCTATAACTAAAACCTACTGTACACACTAATGTCCCTAGGATTATTTTCTTAAAACCAGAGAATGATGGTTATCTCCTGAATGGTCTACAAACATGTATTCACTTTCCTGGCATCAGTTCTGCACTTCTAAATCCAAAGTCATTCCTTTTTCCTTTTACATATGCCTCTGTTAAGTAGCTATTCAGGTATATTAAGGATTAAAGATATATTTAGCAACAAGAAATGCCAAAATCACAACAGCAGGAAGTAAACACAGGTCTTGACAACAATAGAGGATAACTTGTTTTGATTTCAGGTGTGAATTTAGTCCTCCCATCTCCTCTTTCAACCCCAGTCAACCCACTTAAATTACACGAATTTTAATTTATAGGATTTTTAGTTTGAAAGAATACTCCAAGCTCACTAAGGTACATTCATTAATGGAAATTATCTGTAAAATTCTAGAAACCACTACTTTTGAAAGTGATTGTATTCTACACCCATATACAATTCACTCTTGAGACAGAGGTGAAGCAGAATAGTAGCATTTCAAGTCTTACTAATGGATCCAAAAAATAATTAGGACTTCAGGCCAAGTTACTTTAAATCTTCCAGGTCTCATCTATAAAATGAGTGTAAATACTTGCCCTTTCTTACCTTATGTAGTCATCCTGAGAGTCCCAAAACATAGTTGTCAGATGGAAAGCATTCTTACCCGTGCCGTAAGCCAAGTCCCAGTCACAATATTCACATTACAGTCAAAGTTCTTTCAGATAAATTACTCATGTTCTGTATTGCGCATGCCTTACAGAAAGCAGGAAGTATTGTGCCCCCTGCTGTTGAAATGTGCACACATTTGGTTGTTGGTTCAATTGAATTGTACTGGAAATACAGTAAACCTCTTTATGGCAAAGGTAAAAATACTTAACTAAAAAGCCTCAAAAGAGTAAGCAGCCACTTTGAAGTCAAGGGGAACATGACTTCCATTTGATCCACCAAAATGAAGGAAAATAAAACTAATCCTAATCAAAGAATTTCTTGGTATTCAAAATTTATGATCTGCTTCTCTCAGATTCCTTCACACTTCTACTGCTCTAAATCCTTCCTGCCTTGAGTTTCTGGGCCCAAGCTCTTCTACCTCGTCTTTGCTCCTTCCCCAGGAAGGTAGGAGAGAAAACTTCTGGGTGTCAGAAACCTAATTAACTAAACGTTAACTGATTGAGACTCCAGAGATGTTAAGTGACCCAGCTTTTAACCTTTAAGGAGATTGTTTCCAAATAAGTATTGACACTCTCAAAGAAATGCCAGGCATCATAAGTCAGAGTTCTTTCGCATTTCTTCTGCATATTAGTGGTTGGTAAATTCAAAGTGTGATGGATAGAAAACATCAGGGGCAGGGATTTAGCTCGAGTGGGAGAGTGCTTGCCTAGCAAGCACAAGGCCCTGAGTTTGATTCCCAGCAACCCCCAGGAAAAAAGTCTTAAATGCTCATTAAGGTAGACATTCTAACATGTTTCTCAGGCACAACTTATCCTACTCCATTATTGTATTTCCAATCCCTAGAATGCCAATTCCCAACCAACACTGAGTGTTTATCTGTTACTTGTTGAATAAATCATCTTATTTAGAGCTCCAAGGTTGATCAGAAGACAGGGTCTGCCTGTATTGTCCATTCCAAGATGTCTTGAACACAGATCTCCCTGCAAACGCTGTTCAGGCCAAGTCTTGGCCACCCCTATGAATCCAGTCTTCGTTTCCATGGGATCCACAGCTCCCAAAAGATGTATTTTGGATTTGGAGACATAGTTTAATTAGTATGTCTTTGTGCTGATGTCCTGGAATGCAATGCTACCATTTCTATTATTATTCCTTAACAAAGTCCATCTTGATCAAGAATTCTTTCCTATGAAGACTTGTAAAATTCTGTCACACTTTTATTAGAGATTATCTTTTTCCTTTTGCATTTAGAAATGTATTTTCCTAATTGAAAGGTGAAATTTTAGATGTTTCCAAGAGATCAGTAATTTTCTCACCAATTCAGTAAACCGCTTTGCCAATTAATCTTTTATTTATTACATACATCAGTATTTTACACAAAAAAATTCCTTAAACTGTAACTACATGTCTTCTGATTTTTCCAATGTTGAAACCTAAATTTTTACACAATCAGTAAACATCATTTATATTCTAATTAACATTTTGATTCTCACTTATTTTGGCATACAATTTTACATGTCAATATTTAAAAGCTATATAACAGTTTACCATAACAACAGCAACACATAAGATCTATCCATTTCTCGACTGATGGACTTTTTAATGAAACTTGTATAGGTGGCTTTTCAATATTTTCCTGGGTACATGCTACTCAAAATGACACAGAGCTCTTGTTAGTCACTTAGTTTTGTTTTTTTGTTTTGTTTTTTTTTGGATGACTACTAATATACAATGCTGCTGGTGTGAAGACATATGCACATTTGAAAATTTTTGCTCAACGTAATAGCATGAACTAGGTCAAAGTTGTTTCCATTTTCACTTTTAATATTAGTTCATTTGAGTATCATTCTAAGAATTGAGTTTTCGTGTATCACCTCATTTTTATTCTCTTTATAAAATCTGCCCACTAAGGAGTACAAAGCCTTAAAGATTTCCATCCACTTTAAAAAAAATTAAGCACCTGTGAATGCAAACAGCTTTTTTGTTCCACCTTTCCTTCTTTAGTATACATTTTTTGTTCTTTTAAATTGATCTACCTTGTCAACGTTTTTCATTGCCATGAAATTTCTTTGCACTATTATGGAGATGAAAATATTCTTATTTTTCTTTTACATACATTTTCATTCATCTGGAATAAAATACATTATCATATGAAAAGTGCACCTCATATCTCCACATTGATCCAGCTGATCCTTCTACAACTTTTATTAACTTCTTTCCAAATGCTTTATTAATGTTAAACATTCTATATATTCTACCACAGAATATTTAGAAAGATTGCTTCTTTAAAGATCTGAAAGGCAAAGCTCTCATTTTTAAAACCTAAATTTAAAAATATTTGTATGTCTGCCCTAGTTTTCTAGATAAATTATCATTTATCAAATTGCATAAAGCATCCAGTTGTGATGTTAAATGGTATAATAAATCTGTCACATATTAGCATTCATTTGAACGTGGTTTTATATACATTATCACAATAATTCTGTTAAATATTATTTTTATTTTATAGATGGACAAATGGAAACTAAGGTGATCGTCCCAAGATTAGGTTAAGAGGTAAGAAGTGATAATAAGGATTCCTCATTTACTATTTTTCCATTATACTACTATGTCTCCCATGGGAATATTCTCATATTTCAAGTTTAGCTCTTTCAACCTGTTTCTATTTAAATTTTCCCAATATAGTTGTGTAACTTTCCTTAAATGGTTTATGTATATTAATACTCAAAGTACTTTTTAAATTTCACTTACCACTGGAATCCTGAAACAGGAGTTTTAATTTACACATACTGCAAATTCCTAAATTAGTCTTTTATCATTAATATTTATGATAGTATCAGTTTAGCCAGTTATAAAGCTATGTAAATAGAAAATACGCTGCTTTGTCTTTCTCATTTTCTAAATGCTTTTCATACTTCAATGACATGATTCTTCAACCATACATAAACTAATATAGTGCCAACACTGCTTAATTTCTATTTGTGAAATGTTTGTTTTCTCAATGTTAGCTCTCAATTTTATTTATCACATTATGAAAAGTCTATGAAATCATTACCACCAATAACTAAACCAAAGATGAACAGTAAATTTTTAAAAAGTTAGTGTAGTTAATACTTTGGATTTTTATCATGTTGATCTATTGATGTTGATGTACGATCACTCTACTAAACACGGTGTTAAAATTCTGAGTCATAGGAAATAACTTATTTCTTGCCATATTGTTTGCCAACAATTCACTTCACACTGTGTGTTTAGAATGAGAACCTTTTTGTTTCAGTTTTTGTAATGAAGCTGCATTTGCCCCCAAATGCCAATTAGCATATCATTTTTCACCATACATAGATATTTATTCCTCAAACATTTCAAAAAGCTCACCAATAAGCCCACTGGAGTTAAATTCTACTTTGTCAGAAAACTGCACTGGATTATAATATCCCACACTTCCAACTTGTTATTTTACATTGCTTTAAGGAACTACCTTTTGTTGGTTTTTAAAACAATCCTTATTTCGGCCCCATCTAATACTTTTTTCTTATTTCCATTATACTATCTTCTACAACTTCTCGCTGTTCCTTTTCTTGACTTATGAATAATCTGTGTTTCTGAAAAACTTTTTAGTAGGCCTGAATTACTTTCACCTCTATTTTTACCCTGAGGTTTAAAAATCTGTAATTACTATTTTGTAGGTTATTAGACATTTCAGTTGTTGGTTTCAGTTTTATGATCTACCCAATAATACCGCTTTACTATGTTTAAAACATCAATATCCATACCAAATCATGCCTTTTCTACTTGAAGTCTTGTCTCATTTTCCTCAATTACAAAGGGGCAAGAACAGAACATACCTCGGCATATTAACACTTTTTGTAACACAATCTTCAGGTTGAAACACATATTTCCAAAGAGCATTCATTACTTTATTAAAACTTAGCCAAATTCTGTTTAAGGAAGACTCACAGCTCTATACATACATTTAAAATTTGATTATGTTGTAGAATCGGTGTCTACTCTTTTTCCCTCAACGACATTGATTTTCCCAGGCACCTTTCCTTCTCTTATAGTACCTACACTTTTCTAACATGAGCATTAGTGAAAAGATAAAAGGTTTAGGAATCATGAAAGACTCGATCAGGTTCCAATGCTGGCTCTACCACACAGCAAGAGGACCAAATTAGTAACTGAATCTCCATTTCCTCTTTGAAAGTATGCCAATCTGCCTCAGTGTTGTTGAGGAAACCGTTATGGAAAACACAGTATTAAGTACATAGAATACAGTAAATGCTTCACTTCAGGGCAAAAACTATGAAAGTGTCTTGTCTTAAAAGGATGATTATTTTCTTCCTGAATATTGAAACGGGACTAAATGAAGTAATTCATCTCTTCTGACAGTCCTCCAGGTTTTCAGCACTGGAGTACAACCAGGCTTCTGATTTCCAGTGGTTGTACAGGAAAAGAAAAAAAAAATTCTATTCTCTAGACAACTGTCAAAGAGGCAGAAGTGAGTATGAATGCTGTTACCTATTTGTCTAGTGAGATACAACCTTAGGGGCATGGTAAATCCCACTTTGATTCATTCTGTGGGTTCGTGTTGCTAATTAAAATGATATAGCCAACAGGTATGTTCCATTCTGAGGAAACTTAGATGAGACTATTTATTTACAGAGGGTTTAAAAACCATCTGTAATCCCAAATTAAAATGCTTCATTCTGTTTCTCTTTAGGAATTTGAGAACAACCATCCTGAAGTATCTTTAACTAGAGTAACACATTTTTTTCTTTTAGCCAGAATTACTTGTTGGAAGTTGTTTTCATTCAGGTGCCAGAGCAGGGCTATGCAGATTTTTTTGAACTAATATTATCTCTCAGATATTCTTTGGAATGTATCTCCCCCAATTAAGTTCTTCAACTATTAACTAATGTTTCTTTTTGTAAAGCAGAAGGTTATGGCGGTGTGACTGTTTCACTTAGTTATAAGGGCCCAACAGGCAAATTAAACTGCAAAACGTATTGTAAACATGAGGCCCTCACAAAGAATGAAGACCATGCAAAACTAATCTTTTACCAATTATAGACAAGTGTATTTTTATCATATTGGCACTTTAATTAGTTGCTGTTCTCACTACCAAGTCTACATTATTTATATTATATACAAAGACTCACATGATGTATTATTTGTATATTTCCCTATTCACAGGTGGTAGCAAATGTAATAACTGCAAAAGTAACTGATATATAACTTATGTATTATTAATTATTCTGTAGATAATGATAAAATCTGAAAATCAGTAGCAGATCACAATTTTACCTTCTTTTAAGCAAAGTTGCTAATAAGGAACTCTCACATATATACCCAATATTAAGATAAAGCTAACCCTATTTTTAGGATTCTGGATCGTGGAGCTGATTCTGAAATAAAAAGTCCAATAACCAAATAAATCAGTTACTGATTAACAAAGACATTCAATAGCTAATGTCTCAAAAAACAGTTAAAGACATCTGCATAGCATTCATGATATAACCACTCCTAATTAGTCATACGGAAAACTGTCCTTCAAATGTGAGTATTCTGACACCAACATGAAATGCATTTCCAGTTTGCTATTTTTTAGTTTTGAAGGGGACTTTCTAGGTTTTTGCTTTCCTCAGAAGATTCTAGCTTGGCCACCATTATATTATTGGTTCCAGGAGCATCTGGTTGCTTATCATCAGCATCAAAGATAATGTCTTCTGGATTTGGAGGAGGAGGGCAGAATTCTTCACCTGGAAAGATCTCCTGGAACACGGTTTCTGCAAGCTTGACTGCATGCTCACTTCCCAGTCCACAGTCAGGCCCAGAGCAGACATAAACATTGGAAGGTAAGCCACAATATGAGCTTCTGCTGACTCCTGAGGAATCTCTCATATTAAAATAAAGAGCCCACAAGAGTCTTGGCTTTCTAGGTTCTTCCTTATCTACTTCTGTTTCAGCAAGAGGGGTAAATAATTTCTTCACCACTGATTCCAAGTCTTCTCTTGCTGTTTTTGAAGATTCACAGGTCAGATGTACTAGATAGGTGTCTTTCATGCATGTCATGGTTGATGAACATAATTCTGTGACCCGAACAGAACAAGCTCCTAGTTCCACTGGAGGAACTATCAAAATGGAAATCTGCTGATCAGAATCTGCCTTTAGTATAGACTGATCTGTAATAAGCACTGCCCTTGAGATCTGCTTATACTGCACATTTGAGCATGTTTCCTTAGAAAGGTAACTATCCTCCACGATAAAATAGTTAGCATTTATTCTTTGACCAAAGTGATCTATAACTGCTTTACATCTTCTAGATTCTTTGTCAACTACAAGGCATTGGATTTTATGGCGAAGACAATAGATTCCACCAAAAACTGCACACATTCTGCAAAAACATTGAGCAATTTCTCCTTGGCCATACAAAGGGAACAAAAAGGGAGTATTGCCAAACCGTCCAAGACACTGAAGGAAGTTTTTTGTTGCTTTAAGGCCATCCAATGTAGTGCAAGATGATTCTGATGTCATTGCAATTGAGTGGAGTATAAAATGTTGAAGATTGGGGGTTAGTTTTTTAGTTTTTAAGTACTCAGAAAACAAACATTGCTGGAAATCTTGGTATTCATCAGGATGCTGTTCATAGTCTAAACAGAAAGTAAGAAATTTCATTAGCATCCTCTTCTCAACCATAGTGAGTTCTTTGCTATTAAAGACATCTGCTCTGGAGCAAGGCACCTGTTCTACCTTTCCTTCCCAAAATGCAAGAATCCTAGTGACATTTTTAAATTCTGCGTAACGACTAACATTTGATTTGATTAAAAGATCAATCAGTGATCCTTGAGAATATAGCAGCTTTGACACCAAATCAATATTAAATCTCCTGCTTTCTTTAACCATTTGAGAATAGGTAATCACATTTCTCTTTGGTTGACCAGTGTTGTCTTCTACTGTAGGTTTGTTTTCAATCTTATCTCCATCTGAAACTGGGTGTATACAAGTTTTATCTCCACTGTACTTTTCTTTCTCCAGGGATTCCTCTACATCAGTTTCTTCTAGTGAAATCCTGCTATCACTTTTTGGGGCATGTGTAGCAGGCATTTCATTGCTAGTAACACATAAGTGTGTTTCTTCAGGCAACTCCGCAGAATCTAGAGCTTCAATGGGAGTACTAGAAGCCATTGAGGAAGCATTTTTCTGCACAGCACCAATCTCATGAACAATGTCCTCTGCATTTTGGCTGGCATAACAAAAAACTTCCGTGTGCTGAATGGTCTCATCCTTCTTGCAAAGAGTGATGGCTTCCTCCGTTTCATGAATTAAGTCTTGCCATGCAGCGGCAGTTTCTTCCTCAGTGTCACCATTTTGTTGATACTCCTTTGACCAAGAGAGCAATCCTGAAAAGCTGAAACTAGCCCAATTCCCTCCATAGTAACTTCTTGAATCAACATGCAGAACCCTCTGTCCACTTCTTGAACATGCAGCAGCAAGGATAGATTCAGGCAAACCAGTCCCTATGATAACTACATCAAACTCTGTGGGAAGATTGTCTGCCATCCTAGGAGCTAAAATGTCAGGTAACAGCTGCTGATGAAGGAAATAAGTAGGAATCTAGGCCGAAGCTCCACTGAGGTATGATTATGCTGCAATAAAATCTCTCCTTGTAGCAGTCCAGTTCTTCCAGCAGCACTGAGTTTGCAGGTCCTAGCTGTTTAACTTGGTACCCTTTTTAAGTTTTTTTTTTTTTTTAATAAGTCAGTAGCATAGAAACATGACAAAGTACATCTAATCACATCTGAGAATACTAAAATGGATGTGTGGCTTTCATTTCTGCATTTCATCTTAGCAGTAATTGCCAAAATACATCACATATGCATTTGTGACTGGAACTCTTCTCTGAAAGAAGAAAATTCAAGAAAGAATACAATTGTAAACAATATGAAAGTAATTTCATGCAACAGCAATTACAATCCATTGGGGCCTGACTTGTTATCTGGATACAAACCTCTACTAACACAAGTCATAAAATGCTTTCTCACATATTTTCTAATTTCTTGAAAATGACCAATAGGGATATACCCTCCACCCCCAAACCAGACAATGCAATAATAATGTCCCACAAAAATAAAAAAATTAACACAATTCATTGCATTTAAAATATTTGAATAAAAATAAACACAGTATGAGCTTAGACTAAAATAAATATGTAGCTTCACTATGTTTATGGAAACAGATAATATACTATGTATCTACCATCACAACCAAGAAATTTTTCGGAGGCTAAGAAAAAGTCTACAGTTGATTCCAGAAAACGGCTAAATCGACCTTTAATGCCCAAACACCCTAGGATCTGTGGCAGAAATATGAGACTATTTTGAGTTATACTTGCTGATTATTATACAACAATTCATTCAGTAAAACATCTGGTATTAAAAAATATTCAGGTGTATATCAGAACACGCTTACTGAGGGAATAAAATGTATTTATAACAAATCTTTACATGAATGTAAATGTCCATGTGTTTTACAAATTTAAAAAATTCCCAGATTCATATATTAAAATAATTTAACATCTATTTCTAACATTAGAATATCATGATGTCTGCAATTTCCCAGACCATCCCTGCAATCCTAAATCTCTGTATCCCAAGAAAGAAAAGTTTTTTTTTTAACACATCCTTTGCCAAGACTTAATATGCTACTATTCTTATTTTTGAAAGAGTAGTAAAGACAGTCTCTCCAGCTAACTTCCAGCGCAATGTTGGTTATATTCCACAGGTGCAACACCTGTGTGGTGTTACGTGTACCCAACAATGGGACACCCAATGACCTGAAGGACATACTCACCTGGAAGTCTTCTGGCTAAAGCACTGTACGGCCCACAGGACTAGCCTTTCTGCTTTTCATCTTTGTATAGTAACAGTGAGAATATTTGGGGGGGGGTTGGGGGTGCTGGGATGGAACTCAGGGCCTTGCGCTTGCCAGGCCAAGTGCTTTACCACTTGAGCTAAATCCCCAAACCAGTGAGGGTTGTTATTTTTTACCTCCAACATTCACTATTGTTAAATCTATTAAAATCCAACTGGTATAAGCGAGACTTGCCAAGGCTAAGAGATCTGATTATTCTAGATATTGGTAAAATAAGCCAATCAGAACTTAGATAACTAATTGATCTGCCTGGTCAATTTAACTGAAATGGTGAGCCTAAAAATCCCATCTATTCATGTTCTACCTCAAGACTATCAGAGATTCTACTTATTTTCAGCTTTTGCTGAGAAGCCAGAATTTGAGCACAGAACAAAGCAGCTATCTGGTCTACTGGTCTACTCAGGCATATATATATATATATATATGTATTTCTCCATTATTTATCCACCAGGGTGTGAAGAGGAAGACAGAACCTATGAAGTGTAACCACAGTATGTGCTTTCCTTGGCCTGGCAGGGGACAGGGCTGAGCATGCGAGTAAGACAGTCATAAGCACCGTGGCTCTTAACCTGCTGGGATCAAAACACTCCTCAAAACACAAAACAAGTGGGATTGGCTTCAAGAACATTAAGCTCAACTACTTGAAAAAGACAAGAAAACTGCTGGCTGGGACAGAAAAAGTAAATTGGGAAAGCCCACACAAACAGTCATAGGATCAAAAACAGGGCCCACCCTTGTGCCACCAGACCAATGGTTTTCCCACTAGATAAGGCAGCCTCTCGAAGCCTCTGGAGCAAGCAGCTACTTCTGGCATTTTAAAATTTCTTCCCCCTTCAATACTCCAAGATTGGTTAGTTCTTCCTCAGGGATAGCAAGAGAGGAAGTACTTTCCTTTTCTTTATCCTTAATCTAGAAGCATACTCTAAGCAAAGAAATTCCTTACCTTTACTAAGAACTTTTTCAGCTCCACAATAACCTCACTATAGGAATATAGTTGCAGCTGAAAGCATTAACTAAATGCCCTGAAAAATAGAGTAGATGTAAGGTAAAATAAAATGCCAGGTAGTTATGGTTTCCAGCAATCTTAGAAAGTAATTTCTGATCAGAAAGAGAGCCTAGCAGGAATGGTGAAGGGGCACAGAAGGAAGAGTTTTGGATATATAGGAGAGTGGGTATGCAGAGGGAAGATGCTAGCACTTATAAAAAATTCAGTGCATCCTCGTTTTCACTTCCCAGGTGCAGAAAGAGAAGTTCCCAGCAGAGAAAAGGCACTTGATGGAAATAAGAACTTTCATGTCTGTGAACAAACACTCCGATGTCCACCCCAGGGAGCATGAGTGACAGCACTTCAGGCCTGGGCTAGAATCCCCTTCTTTAAAGCTTAGGCCTGCCTAAAGAATTGCCTGGCAGGGATTTTTAATTAATGTAAAGAGTGCAATCACATAGACATTTATATCACTACCTATATACCCATAGAATCCCTCCCCAGGTTCCAAATTTTTGTACAAAGGAAAGTCTCAGATTCACGCTTGGGGATGAGAAAGAGAAAATTAGAAACACTGAGGTAATCAAATAAATTAATCATGACTTCTCTGACATTTTGTTTACTTCAAAATATCAAAAAAAGGACTGGGGATTTAGTTCAGTGGTTACAGTGCTTGCCTAGCAAGTGCAAGGCCCTGAGTTCAATCCCCTGCACTAAAAATAAAATAAAATAAAATAAAGGTTCATTACAATAGCACAGTATTTGGATTTGTCAGAGCACAGAAGGCTGTTGAATAAAAAAAAATTGTGATAATGCTACAAAGATTGCTCTCCAATATCTGCCAAGATAAAAGCAACTGTAAATTATCAGTCGATTTCAGGATTTTAAAAGGAATCTTAAGACCTAAGAAACACACATTTCCATTTCAAATCTTTGTATGAATGAAACTCCTGAGGCACACATTAAAAAAAAAAAATTCTTTCCCAAACTAATCATATCCTGAATTGGTCATCTTCAAAAAGTCAAGCTTCGGTTTGATTTAAAACTTCCATAATGATTAGAAGTATTTTAGAAATAAATCTTCAACTAACAATCAAGTTCTACTTTAATGAAATCTACTGACTGCACAGCAATTATTTGTTCACCTGAGATGGGATTCTTTGAGGCACTGGTAATCTCAACTTAGATTTTAGTGCGATGTAACCTACAAGGAGGAAAATACAGTAAAAATAGCTTACAGAGCACAAGACAATTTGCATTCTGGGGACATGAAAGAAACTATGTCATTTCTTGCGAAGCATTCGAAAGTTTACAACTGCTAATGAACAAAAGAAAAAAAAATACACACTGCTCCTATTTTAGGTTTCTACTTTTCATTCTAGGAAACAAACAGTGTATGAATTAAATCTCTTTTTGTCTCCTCCAACTTTCATGTATTAGTCACTTTTTTTTAATTGAACCTCTTGACTCCATAGGCCCTTGCTTCTTGCCCCAGAGTGAAATACCCTGCTGAACTGTATTAGGTGAAAACGGAGAAATGAGATGAAAAAGAGACGTGCTCGCTAGCGTCTGGGGTGTTCTGGGGAGGCTGAAGCTGAGAGGAGCTGGGGGAAGGAGGGTCGGGATCGGCGTGTGGGCAGCGCGCGTGCGGAGGACGAAGGAGAAAGGCGCGCCAAGAGCCCGCGGTCTGGAGAGCTGGCGGGGACGGGAGGCCCGCGGGCGCGGGGAGCGGGCTGGAGGGGAGGTGGCGGGAAGGGAGACGGGCCAGGCTTAGTGGGTCCGGGGACGCACAGAGACGGGGGCGAGGCGGAGAGAGAAGTTTGCAGCGGGGAGGAAGCTTCCCTCCCGGCCGACTCACCGAAGAGGCTGCTGCCAAACCCGTCCCACACGCAGCCCACGGCGTCCCACACCCAGCCGTTCCTCAGGCAGGACACGAAGGTAAAGGTGACCCCGAAGAGGGACGCCAGCAGGTCGCTGAGGCTGATGTTGGCCAGGCAGAGGTGCGTGGGCGAGCGCAGTCGCGGGAACTTGTAGTAGAGCACGAGCACCAGCAAGTTGCTGCCGACGCCCAACAGCCCGAGAGAGCCGAGCAGCAGCGCCAGGCGCTCGTAGGCGCCCGGGCTGAAGAGCGGCGCGGGGCTCAGCGGCCCCGCCGGCGCCGGACCCTCGGCCCCGCCGCCACCCCAGTAGCCCTGGCCGCCGCTGCGGTTCTCCGAGTACATGGCCCGGCGCCCACTCGGCGAGCGGGGCAGCCAGCGGCGCGCAGCGCTCTGGGTGGGGCTAGAGCTCCGCCTCGCGCTCTGGCCATTGAGCAGACCGCCGCCACGTGCCAGGACCGCCCTCCACCGCCCCTTCCGCCCGCGCTCCCGTGGCCCCGCCCCGGCGTGCGCGCCCCCGCCCCAGGCGCTCCGTCGGAGCCCCGCCCCCTTTCGCGGGAACGTCTCCGGCGCGCCCTCGTGCCCCCGCCCCGCGGTGTGTGCTCCTTGCCTAGCTGCCCAGGCCGGGTCGCTCGGCCCTTCTTCCACCCCTACTCCGCAGCGTGAATGCGCGCAGGGGCGAGTCTGGAGGATGGGAACCAAGGAAGGGGAGTCGGTGTCAATCAGTGGCTCCTTACACCCCCGTCTTCCCGCACCCAGCTTGAAAGCCTCGTGTCCTTTCGCCCATTCATTCATAAATATTTATGAGCACCTGCCCCAACACTACGCTTTTTCTCTTCCTAAAAAGCAGTAATAACGCCTCCCTCCCATAATTTAATGTAAACAAAAGAAAATAACAAGTCGAAAAGCTTGGGAGAGAATACTAGCCAAACAATCTTTAGAAACAACGAAATGGGGGAAGAAAAAAGGAAAGCTGATAGACTACCTGAGACTGGAGGGCAAGTCCAAGGGCTGCAGCGGGAGGGGTGGGAAGCCTGCCATCCCAGAAATTCAGAACCAGGAAGGACGGCATTAGAGGAGGACGGAAGTCCCACGCTGGACCCCGAGTCCTTCCATCCTGCCCTAAGAGGGGGCCAGAGCTGTCCCGGTCTGCGGAAGCCCTTCCTGGAGGTGACTGCCTGAGCTGTGCCCCCAAAGCTTTAACCTAAATCTGACAGGTATTGAGAAGTAGGTGCTGTATTTAGAACAGCACACATTTTCCACTGGGCCTTTTCCCTAGTAGCGATAAAAATATAGTACAAGTCAAATATAGATTGTGAACGTGATCGCACTCTTCAGGGGTACTTTTGCCTCTCTTCTGCAGTCCCTAAGAGGGCCTCACCGAGCCGCAGGCTCAAGCTGTCCCTGGAACTGGTGACTAGCAGAACTTAATGAAAGCTTACATAATTGCTCTTGATGGGGATGTTTACCCCTTCCACTTTGGTGCAAAAGACCAGTAAGGAATGACTAGCTTCAATGAATTCCAGTTCCAGATTCCCCAGAGAGAGAATCGAACTGACTGGTGGCCCTGCTACGCTGAACAAAAGCCACAGGGTAGTTAAGGCTTCTAATTTGAATTTGCTATTTATGAAACTAAGTATCCACCCTCAAAATCTTTTTATTTTATATTTTAGACATACATTTAACAAGTTCTGTGTGTTTCATGTTTACTGTTTTCAGCATAGTGCCTCTCCTACAGTAAATTCTCAAAAGTGTTAGTTTGAATGAGTGAACGAATGAATGAAGGACTGTTATACTGTTTTCTAAGGATTTCATTCATTCTTTGCTGCTGAGTCTCTGCCTCATAAAGCTTACATTCTAGCAGTATTGGGTGAGCAGACAATCAAATTAGAACAAATGTGAGAAGTCAGATGCTGAAGTTGATAATGAATTAGAAGGCAGACAAAAGGTATGGGAAAGAAGTGAGTTATTATGAAGACATGATAGGAGGGGCATGGTGGTACACACCTGTAATCCCAGCATTCTAGGAGGCTGAGGCAGAAGGATCACTAGTTAGAGACCAGCCTGGGCAACTTAGTGACTTAGCAAGACCCTGTCTCAAAATAAAAAAGGTCTGGGGATGTAGCTCAATGTGAAGGCCCCACATTCAGTCCCCAGTACCACAGAAACAAACAAACAACAACAACAAAAAAAAAACCCTCACTGTGATTAAGGATAGTACTGACCAAACATTGCACACACAGGATACATGTACCAAAGTGAATCTGTGCTTAGAGTGTTGGGGGAACAACAACAAGAAAGCCAATGTGATTGGAGCAGAATGAGAATAGGAATGAGGGCAGAGACTGTAATAACAGGAGATTGGCTTTTGCACTCTCAGAGTAAAGTCTGGGACAGTGTCTATGCAAGAGGAATAATAGCAGTGAATGAAAAAGAGGAAGAAAGACTTTTAGGAATCATTTTAAGAATTTTCAGACAAGAAACCACATAGATGATTTCCTTTGTCAGTAATGTTTCTTGTCAGTTTCAGGATTATATATTGATGGGTGTGATAGGTAACTGTGATAGATAAAGGCAAGATACTACCACTTAAAAAGTAAGTGCAGTTTTATAGGTTTACCTCTTATAATTGGGTCTTTGATCCATTTTGAGTTAATATTATATATCTTGTAACATAAGAGTCCAACTTCATTCTTTTTTGTATATGGAGAGACAATTTCTCCAGCATTTGTTGGAAAGACTGTTCTTTCCCTGCTGAATGGTCTTGGAATCCTTGTTGAAAATCAATTGACCATGTATGTGGGGTTTTACTATATATCTTGGCTCTCTATACAGCAAAGGTGGAGGTAGGAAAGACAACAGTTCAGCTTCTCCCATTTCCACTACTACCTATACATGCTGCTTTCCCAAGGTTTGCCAGGAAAAACCTTTCTTGACTGGTAAAGTTGTCCTCTGATGTTGGTACCCTCTGATCATATCAGATTTTACATGCTGTGTTTTTCTCTTCTGTAGCGATTCATAGATTCTTTAGGAAAATAAAGCATCTGAGATTCTTCTTATACATCTCCCTTGACAGAGGCAATCCTTTATGAATGTGCTTAGTTTCCCTCTCAGCCCATGCTTAGGGTTCCTGAGACAATGCAGGGAGTCTTCCTCACTAGGGCTCCTCCCAATATGACTCAGCCTGTTTACTCTCCTCAGAGTCTAGTATCTGGCTCTCTGGGAATATGTATGCATCCTTGCTGCACCCAATTCAGGAAGTAGTCTTCTGTGGAGAGCTGGCTATCTTCCAGTCTCTCCTCTCAGTGCCCCTTGGATGGAAAGAGCTGAGGCAAACTGATGGCCCCTCCAAATGCTCATTAAGGGTGTCCTCAATCCCCTAATGAACTCGTCACACTCTCCTAAGTAGTTTGGAAGTGATAATGAGAAAATGCATACAGAACTGGTTCCCAGTGCCTCCACACATCCTCCTGCCTGGGCTTTCCTTTAGAAGGTGGGAATTCTTCAAGCCTTTTGTTTTGTGAGGTTACTCCAGGCAAAAGAAGTTCACTTAATATCTTCCTATACCACAAGACTAAGTCATCACAAGAGTGTCTTCTGCAAAGTATGAAGAAGGAGACATGGTGACGGTTTTCTCTGACACTCTTGTTTGAAATAAGTGATAACCCTGAGCCTTCTGGGCCATGCATATGTCAACTGAGAAAGAACTTCAACCCTTACCCAATCAAGTCATCTCCTTCCCAGGGCTGGGAAAACATCATTCCCTGGCCTCTAACCTTGGTCCTAGGTGAGAAGCAGAAGAGCCCTTAAGAGAAAATCTTGCCGAATGTATCTGCAACTTTTTCTGTTTTAGGAATATAATTTTTAAAATATAATTGAACTTTTTTTTAAAAAAAAGAGAGCCTAATATCCTCCAAGTTCTGTCATTTCTCTATATTATACAGGTCCTCAGGTGACTGAAACAAGGGTATCAGTTTAATGTATAAACTGTGAACCTGTCTGCACTGCACCAAAGTACATACATTTGTTTTTAGTCTATGTGCTGCCAAAGCGAGCACTATACATTTGTTTTTAAAATGAAATCTCAATTATAACCTAGCTGTTTATATTAGCCAGTTTTCCATTACAATAACAAAAACCATAGATAATCAACTTGTAAAGAGAAAAAGCTCATTTTGACTCATAGTTTTGGAAGTTGCAGTCCATGATTTGTTGGCCCTGTTCCTTTTGAGCCTTTGGTGAAGCAGTTGTCATGGTGGAGCACATAATAATTCAGTGGCAGAGCACTTGCCTAGCAAGCACAAGGCCCTGAATTCAATTCCCTGCACTGCACTAAAGAGAAAATAAAGTATCATCCAAGCACTGTTTCTGTATATGAGCCACCAAAATGAGGGCATAAGCCATAGAAAAAAAACACAGAAGATATAGACTTGACAATAAGGAAATTCCCAAAATACAGCAAAAGAAAGGGAGATAGCAGTATGAGAGCTGTGCTCCAGTGTCTGAAAGACATCAGTCCAGGCAGCAGGAGTATGACTCAAGAGACAGACACGTGGAAGAGAGTTGTGACCAAGGTGCCTTCTGCTAACATGCCATCTTTTATCCTGAAGATTGGCCCAGATTATTAGCACCTCGTGGTCAGCCGGGGCTGTACACTGTTGAACTCCTCTCTGTCTCCGTGCCCTGCACAGGCATCAGCTAAGAACTCTCATTCTATGCAAAGGAGTTCTTTATCAATTTATCCTGAGAACTGGAGTTGGCCATGGTGAACTAGAAGCAGGAAACATGAAGCAACCTATTTCTCCAGCAGGATTTCTACCTGATGGCTGTTACCTGGCCCATATGACAGACCAGTTGAGGATCAACCCTGGGACTTGTGTTGTGCTCTCACCTGCTAACGTTCATACCTGGGCTGTCTTATTACTCATGGGTGTAGAAGCCAAACTAGCGCAGAAAGTCCAGCCCACCTAGATTTTTTCCTAATATCTTTTTCTGACAGTGGCAATATCATTATTTTCTCTTATAGCTAAGTGTGTGTTTGCTTCTAGCTTTTTTTTTAATCATTTACCTTTCATGGTCATTTATATGTCAAAAGTAATTAATAAAATAACATTTGAAGAAAATAGATGAAAAAGAAAGAAAAATTACACTAACAAATGCCCTCTGAAACAGAGACCATTTTATGAACTAATACATTAAAATTGAAATAGTGTACATGGTTCTACTTAAACTATAAAATTATCAGAGTATGTGGCCTAATTTTATAAAATTAATAGTTTGTGAGAGTAGTGGAAACATGGGTGATTTCTCCTAATGTTCTTTAAATTTGTGGCTATATCACTTTTGTAATTGAGAAAATACAAATACAATTCCATCCTCTATAAATGGCCATGATAACTGTGAGTTGCTTCAGTAACATCTCTAAGATGTTCCCAAAAGCCATTACTCTACTGTACATTTATACCTGCCTCCATACTTATGTATGTCTCTTTCTTAATTCACCATTCCACTGACTGTAACTTTTCCCAAGGTCACTATAATACACATTTCAAAAATTAATTTTTGGTCTTTAGACTATCAGCAGTACCTTGCACAAGGTACTATATATTTCTTCATACTTTACTACTTATTTGTAAATATTTTGAGTATGTAACTCCACAATGTAACATTACTAAAAATCCAGTGCTATGGTATTTGTGTTTGTGCCCTCCATTCATATGCTGAAACCTAATACCATGTAGATGGTATTAAGAGAAGGGGTTCGGGTGAGGTGAGTAGGTCATGAGAGTTTTGTTCTCATGAATGGGACTAAAGCCCTTATAAAAGAGGCTTTAAGGAACCTGTTTTCCCCTTCTATGAAGTAAAAAGACCCACAGGTATCATCTCTGAGGAATACAATGGGACCCTACCCAGATACTGAGTCTGTGGGAGCCTTTATATTGGGCTTTCCAACATCTAGAACTGTGAGAAACACATTTCTGATGCTTATAAATTACTCAGTCTAAAGTATTTTGTTAAAGAAGCAAGAATAGGCTAAGACAAACAATATAATATAAAATATAATCAAATAATACAATAAACAATCATTTCTTAATAACAAATATCTAGTTAACATCCCAGTTTGCAATTGTTAAGTGTTGCGATTAGTTTTCAGTTTGGTTGTGGATTCAGGATCTAAATGCAGTCCACACACTAACCTATTATCTCTTGCTTGGATTATTGAAATTGCCATCTAACAGGTTTCTCTGATCTGCCATTTCTCCCTTTCATTTTATTCTTCACAAAGTGGCCAGAGCAATCATGTCACTATTCTGCCCCAAAACATCCTATTTCACTCAGCGGAAATAACGGCCAAGTCCTTACAACAGCCTATAAGGTCCTACACAATCCAACCACCATCTCCTGACTCTCTGCCCTTATCTCTCTACCTCTCCCATCCCACATCACCTTGGTCACACTGGTCTCCTTGACATTTCTCAGATATGTCAATCACATGTTGATTTCAAGATCTCCTGACTTGCTACCTCACTTCCTTCAGGTTCCTGACCAAATGTCTTTTTATTAGTGTAAAGCAAACTGCCTCCCTTGAGCTAGCTCACTCCCTCTTTGCTCTCTCCCCCTCCCCACCACTCTATCCCTCTAGAGGAGGGGAATCTCGGTCTTCTCTTTGCGAAAAAGTAGAATGTTACAGAGATATTATGATGCAATGAGGACCATATGAAGAATACTGGTAACATTATGAGGTCAGGACTTCTGTTTGTTTGTCTGTGTGAATACATAAGTCAGCGGTCCTGCTAACATCCTAATGGTAACTCTTACTCTAATCCATAGAATGGGGTTTTTAAGATCAAAAGAATGAGATGCAACTGTAAAAACTGGAAGATTTTCCACTTTGGCAAATTTGCAGTATTATTTCTGTACAGAAATAAAAGAGTTCCCGCGTCTATATGGATGTCGGAAAGGACAAGCGTTCCCTTTCACTTCAGATTTACACTTTCAGAGTGGCCTTGAATAAATTTGAAAAATTGATTGAACAGATAGCAGCTCAGAAAAGAGATGAAAGAGCAGGCTTGTTTGTCCGAAAAGAAGGTAAGATCAGCTATTACCGGGGAAGTCCAGCTGGGTCTGCCGATTAGAACTGGGTGTGTTTTAAGCCATCATAGAAAAGTGACATCACTTAACAGCAAAGACACGGAACTGGGGGCCTGAAGTCCTGAGTTCTTATTCTTTCTCAATTCCTAAGTAGCTAATTAGACTTGGGGAAGCTTTTTGTACAGTACTTCTCTGAACCTTTGCTATCTCAACTGTAAAATTAAAGGAAAGGATTATATGATACCCAGTGGTTATTTTGTAGGCATTACCATTTGATAGCTCCCTGGCTGACCTGACACACTTGGTAGTGCAGTGGTGTGAGAAGCCATGTGTGCCACTCTACCATTTCCCTATCTAAGGGTATCAGGAGACCATAAAGACCTTATTAAACAGTATGGCATTTTCTACCCCACCCTCTACTGTCAGGGCTACTCCTCATGTTTCTAGGCAGGAAGGATCTGAGTGTGCCAAGGTAAGGGGAATGTGGTGGACATTGTATTCAGAAGTTTCAGAAGAACAGAACTGAATACAGAGCTTTAAGTATATCACTGTGACCAAGACTAAGGGGGAATGGAGATAGAGATAAGTCACCTGTGCAAGTCAATTTAAGTGTTAAGTCCAGGACTCAGACCTTTTAGATGGTTGTGACCTTGGCTGGGCTTTCTAAACTATACACCAAAACTTTCATTTCCCCCGAGTTTGTTTTACCTCTCTCTTAACAGATTTTCCAAACTCTTACCACTTTTTCTAAATCCTCTGTGGGATCTCTGCTCCTTCCAGACAAACTTCCTAAATCATATGAGAAAGTAAGACCCAGAGACAATTCCCTTTCCTCCACTTCCAAACTACTAAAGCAGCACCTGTCCTCCCCTCCTCCTACCCAAGGATATCACTTGCTGAAACAGCCTCAAAATCTTCTTTTTCTACTGGCTTTGTCCTCTCAATCTAAAAATATACTTAAGCATCCTGACCTTGACTTTCTCTTCTCTTTAGCTACCACTGTATGTTTCTCACTTGCTTTTCCACTGAATTTCCACACAGCATCACCACTTCATTTTCAATCCGCTTCAGTCTGGCTTTCCACATCACTTTGCTGGAAATGCAAATACCTTACCAAGGTATTCAATAACCTAATATACTTGCCAAATTCAATAAATTGTTTCCTCTTTTGCAGCCCACTTGGCAACTTCACTACATTAACACTGTTAGCTGCTTTTGCTTCAAGAAACCTCTTCCACTTGTGTTTTTGTCATACTACTCTTCTGGTTTTTCTCCTTTCTAATCCTCTTTTTGTCCTTGAGATTTGCCTACTGTGATCTCACTCAGTTTCAAGGTATAACCCTCATCTACCTAACGTAAGCCAGATATCTTGGTATAACCTTTGACTATGTCATGGTATTCCTCTTTTGGGTTATAACAGCAGTTTCTCCATATAAAAGTCATCTTGCCAAAAGTTATTCCTTCTGTATTTCTGCAGTTTTTTCCCTCAGAAATTGAATCGGCCATATTCCTGGCTTATTAGTTCACATCTAAAATTCATATGTTACTTTGGTATGCAAGACCACTCACAATCATGCCTCGACCTATATTTCTAGCTTCAGATCCTGGTACTTTCCTTCCTACACCTTTTGCCATGAAATTTTCAGCACTTCTAAATATGAACTACTTTTAATGATTGATTTTGCGTATGTCATTCCCCCATGTAGTTCCTTGCCTCCTTTGTGTGTGTGTGTGTGTGTGTGTGTGCGTGCATGCTTGTGCCTGTGAACTCCTGTTCATATTTTAAGAGATATCAAATGACATCTCTTCAGAAAAACTTCCAAACTTCCCCAAGCAAAGCCATCCTTAGTACTGTTAATGCCCTTATTGCTGTCTTAAGGAATTCACCTGCTGTATTTAGCCTGCTGAAATTGATACGTATATGTGTTTGTTCCTGTTCCTTCTCTTCCACATTGACCTCTGAGTGCTTTGAAAGTTTTGCAACCCTCAGGCTAGCAAAGAGTCTGGTGACTAGGAAGTAGTCCCTAAATGTGGGCTAAGCACACATATCAACTTTGCTTTCATTGAGAAGTGACAAAGTCACATGGAAAATGTCCTTCCTCTATAAGTTTTAAAACTAGATAAAAACTAAGTACTGCTAGACAAATGACCTTTCTTGACTCAGGGACTGGTCTGAAAGTTTGAGGAGAAGAGAAATATATAATCATAATTTATTTCAAGCTCTAATACTGTATGAAATAAATCCATATTCATTAACAGATACTGGAAAAGAGTCTACTCTTTACTATAGGCAAGGAACTAAGAACTAGAGAGAACTTTTTCATCAGACAGTATTTACATAAAAATTCTATTAGGTAGACTGCAGGAAATTGTCCTAGCAATATTGCTCTTAAATCTTGCCAGTGACTTGGTAGAATTGAAATTATTACAGGACAGGAAAATCTCATCACCTTCATCCAGTGACATTTACAGTGAAACACATATTTTGTGCTAGTTGGTGTGAATTTAAAACAGATAAGTAAATATTTGGATGTATTATAGGATGTATTATAGGAATTTCACTTTTCCCAAGAGACACAGTCCCTTTGCAGCTGCCCATATGGGTAGAACAGTACTGGCATTTGCTAAGTTTTAACATTAGAAACTTGAATGTTGTTCTGGAACAGGATTACTCAACCTAGGCACTATTGACCTTTTGGCTGAATAACTCATATATGTATCTCCTATGCAGTGCTTTGCAGTATCCCTGGCCTCTATCCACTAGATTCCAGTAGAATACCCACCCCATTTGTGATGATCAGAATGTCTCCAGACATTGCCAAATAGTGTGTGTGTGTGTGTGTGTGTGTGTGTGTGTGTGTGTGTGTGTAGGTGGAAGGGGAAATGGGCCACAAATGTCCTCTGAATGAGAACCATTGCTTCTTTTCCTTTGCTCACCATTTCTGCCCCAAGTAACTTCCAATCCATTAGCAAACCCTTGAGATTCTACTTCCAATCATATCTCACCATATTCACTGCTATATCTAGGAGGTCTATATTACTTGTCATCCAATTGGAGACACTTTTAGGAGTCAAAGGATGTGTATTGATAATTAAGTTAGGTAAAGGTATAAATGAGACTTTACATGGCAACCCAGCACGTACAGTCACCCTCACTATCATCCTGGACCAAACCACTATCTGAAGTCTGGACTAGTACAATAGCCTTAGCTGGTTTTATAGCTTTTAATGATGCTTCCTGCCAGCAGCATTTAAAATACAAAATTTGAGCCACATTATGTCATTTCTCTCTATAAAACCCTCCAGCGAGAGCATACCATTACATTTGGAATAAAATAGCAACTCTGGCTCCAGCTCAGCCTCCTCTACTCTAGTCTCAGCTCCCAGCACTTTTCCCAGGCCTCACTATGCTTTATATTCTCTTTCCTAGAATACATCAAACTCTTTCCAATCTCAGGGCTTGATATTTATCAGTCTTTATCTCACTGTTCTTGCCTGCTTTATACATGGCTGACTCCTGATTACTCATCAAGTCTCGAGTTAAAAATTTACTCACATCCTTATAGAGAGACCTTTGCTGACGTCCCCTCTGTCTCCCAACACCATATAATTCTATCATAGTTCCTTACTGATTTCCTTCCTCACACCTATCTCATTCTATGATGGCATTTATTTCACTTTATTACTGAGACATGGCAGACCCATACAGTCACTAATCCATAAAATGCATTAATCTTAAATACAGCCATAAATTTGAACATTGGTCAACAGGCCAACCAAATCAAAGAAAAAACATTTCTATCATCTCAGAAAGTCCCCTCATGTCCTTTTGAAGCAATTTTAGCTTCCTACCTTATAAACAGATAACCACTAATTTAACATCTATGAATGAGTCTTGTCTATCAAAATATGTAAATTGTTAGTTCACTTGTTAATTTTTTGATCCTTCCACTAGAATGTAAGCTCCTTGAGAGCAGGGATTTGCTTATCTAGTTTTCCATTCTAAATCCAACTTCTAGCTCAGTTCTGACATATAATTATGTTCAATATTCTTTTGTTAACTAAATAAAAGAATTTGATCTTGTTGGTGCAGTTTTAAGAGTCCTTGTATCTCATGCTTTTGACCTTAGACCCAACAGTCTTGCCCCAGTGAATCAAAATTTTGGCAAACTCAAGATTTGAGTAATGGTGTGTGTGTGTTTGTGTATGATCTAAGAACTAATCAATAAGTGCTATTTGCACTTTTATCTTCTACTTCAGGTGAACTCTGGTAGATACTCCAGTTGGTGAAACTTTCATAGGTGGAAAGAATAATTTTTTAATTCATTTTCTTATCTTTATATTCCTGCATAAGACTTCAAAAAGAGCTGAAATAAAAGATATGGAGAAGCTATAGAACATCAAAGTAAAAATATTTTATTTTTACCAAAGGCTAAAATGTTTCCAAAGACATGATCTTTAAAAAGCAGATACATTTAGTTTTCATTAAATTGAAATAGGGAAATAGAAGTTTAGGAAATACAAAAAGCACCTGAAATATGAAATGTAGTCCTTGGAATTTAGTGAAAATGTACTTGTGCTTTTTTCACTGCAGATGTAATTGATTATGACAAGTTTTATGCATCAGTGCAAGAGCTCTTTGATCTAGAAATGAAGAGTCAAGATGTGAAGTGCTTTTACAGAAAACTCTGCAAGAACCCTGATGCACCTATGGATTGGTGTGAGGTAGTCACTTTTCATATTTATACTGTGAGATCCAGGTATTACTTGTTTTGTTCAGAATAAATAAATGTTAACTCCTATAAGGGTTAAATCCACAATGTGTATGTGACATGACCTCACTCCTCTAACCATTAAGATGTGGCCACAGTCCACAATATAAAGTGGACAAACAATATAATATATTGTTAAATATATTATTGATGTGTAGCTCTTCAATACTTTTAGGCCAACCTGCCAATTGAAATAAGTGTAAGTGACATTAACAGCAACCAAGATTTTAACAACCTTCATTACATTCTAAATCAAATATTCCTTTTCAGTAGTGTCAATGTATGCAAATTTTAGTGTACGCAAATCCTTAATATAAGAGAAAGAAGAGGCTATGATTGATCACCTCTGTTATTCACTGAGGTGTTATCTAATTGGCACAACACTGATTCAAAAAATTATACACATGCTGACAGAGTAATAAAATGATTTTTTAAATTATCTAGCTCTTTTAAAAAATCAGTAGATTCAGTAGAAAAGAGAAAAGGTAATGATCTAAAGAATTTGACTATCACATTTAACAAACTGATAGATATGCATAAATGGAATTTTGAACCCAAGACATAAGAAATATATGTCTTGGACTCAGCTACATATGGAGCCATCACAAAATTGACCACATATTAGTCTAAAAAGAATGTATCAATAAACACTAATAGAATAAAATTAGAAATTTATAATAATGATAGTTCAAATCCCAAAACTAACCAAATAAAAAAGGAATAATTAGATTTGGGAAAAATTATAAACAAAAAGCTTCTACTAAGGCTTTTAAAAATACATAATTCCCCCCAAAAATAAAAATACATAATTCCCATGTTATATTAATTTTTTAATAATTTAGGAAAAACTAAAAGCTATTCAGTTCATTTTAGAAAGCAACAATGACAATGAGTTGAACAAAGAAAGTATAAACCAGTATTATATATGGATTTAAATGCTACAGTCCTAATGAAAATTTTTAAAAAATGAATACGTGATACGTTAAAATTCATTTCCAAATAGAAGTTACTCCAGAAAGTCAGGATGGCTCAATATTAGAAAAGCCACCAACATATTTCTTTTAACAAGTTAGGGGGAAGAAATAATGCAGTCATCTTAATCAGAGTTCAGCAAACTGAGGCCTATAGGCCAAATGTGGACAGCTACCAGTTTTTGTAAATATAGTTTATTAGAACACAGTAATGCTCACTCATTTACATATTCTCTATAGCTGGTTTTTAGTAACAATAGCGGAATTTAATAGTTCAGACAGAAACCGGAAGAGCTGAGAGCCTAAACTATTTACTCCCCAGACATTTCCAGAAAAAGTCTGCTGACTCTTGATCCTAAAATAAAATTAAAAAAAAAAAGACATTTGATAAAAATTTGATAGCTATTCTTGCTTTTAAAAGAAAATCCTGGCAGAACAGGAATTACAGAGAATTCCCATTACTTAATAAAAGAGACTGTATTTGTTCTTTATTGCTACTGGAACAAATTACCATAACTTGAGCAACTTAAAGAAACACACATTTTGTCACAGTTTTCATCAATTAGGAGTCTAGGAACAGCTTAACTCGGTTGTCTAGTTAAGGTCTCATCAGGGCGCAACCAAGATGTTATCTAAGGCTGTGGGGTCATTTGGAGGTTCAACAAAGGAAGAATCTCCTTCCCAGTTTATTCAGGTTAGCAGCGACTGAATTCAAATCGTTGCTGTTACAAAACCGAGGGCCCACCCAATAAAAAGATGAGATGCCCTCAAGGCATCTTTCCTAGTGTACTGATACAAATTACTTGACTTCTTTTTAATCCTAATCTTTTCAGCAACAAAACTCTCCTTGGCCCCAAATTTATACCCCCAACTTTATCCTCTTTTCCTTTCTGGCCATTAGCAAATTTTTTTCCAATTATTCAGCTCTGCTTTTTGGTACTGATTATCACAGTAGACATTGCTAAAAGCATCCAGGAGTACCCACAGCTTGAATGATGAGTTGCCTTGAAATTTCCTCTGCAAGATTTAAGGGCATTTCCTCCAATGCCCTTAATTTCAGTCTCCCACAAAGTCTCAGGACATGAGTAAAATGAAGACAAATTTTCTGCCAGAGAATAACACACACGGCCTCAGGTCCAAATGCCAATGGAGTCCTTGTTCTCAACTGAAACCTCCTGAGCCTGGCCTTTACTCTTTGCAATTCTATCAGCATTCTGGTCTTCAGCACTCTGACCAGAATCTCCCAACAAGCCCTGCTGACAGTATTCTAAGACTTCTCCAGCAGACATCTCCAAACCTTTCCAAACTCCTCTTGCAAGCCAGTTCCAAAGGCTTCTGAATCACATGTTTAAATAAAGTTATAACAACAATCCCAATTCTCTGGTACCAAAATCTGTCTTAGTCGCTTTTTCACCACTGGGACATAATACCCAACACCCACAATTTAAAGGAGAGGTTTATTTTGGCTCACAGTTTATTCCACAGTAGGCCTGCTCCAAGGCAAATCATCATGGCAGAGGGGCATAATGGAGGAGAGCTAGCTGTTCACATCATAGCAGCCAAGAAGCAGAAGGGTGAAGGCAGGAGTGGGGGAGGGAGATGAATCCTTCCAAGTCAAGTCCCCAGTGACCCACCTGGAACCAGGCCCCATCTTCTAACATCAAGTCAGCTATGAATGCATCTGTGGATTAATCCAGAGATGAGTACAGTACCTCCATTGCCTAATCATGTAAAAGTCCCACCTGTGAGCACATGAGAGTTTTGGGGGGCATTCTAGATCTAGATCATAAAAAAGTATATTCAGTTTCTTTTTTTGGCTGCAGAGATGAAGAAACTGAGCCTTCTTTTAATATCTGCTCTTTTTCTCCAATTAGAAAGTCATAATCTTACATTTGTGAAGTATCTTTTTTATACATCTTTTCAGGTTCTCATTTAATCTTCACAAGAAACCCAATATAGATTGTACAGAATAATGTTATTGCAATAAAACAGGTGAAGAAAGGAAAGCACAGAAAGGTTAAGTGACTTATCAAAAATTGCACAGACAGTTGGTTTTGGTCTTGGAGCTGAGATTTTCTCCTCAGCTAGTTATTCCATATGATATTACCCTGTTTCATCTTCTAGGTTCCTACACATCATATGCAAGTTTAATTAAAAAAAAAACTCATCACCAGCCTCTGACATACTTTATATAGATGAAGAATCCACTGAAGTTTAAGAAAATGATTCAAGAAGATTCTTCTTTTATTCTGACAGTTTTTCTCACAATCTGTGCCAGTGCTCCTAAGAGGCTTTTCTATTTCAAGCCATGCGACCTAACCTTTCTGGCTTCAGATCTATCATATATAAAATGGAAATTCAGGGCTGGAAGACTTTGATTCCAGTATGCATTACTTTTAAAAAAAAAAACTTACCAGTTAATATTAACCTATCAGGCACCATGAACTAGATTTACTCTTTTAAACTCAGGCACATTTTTACAAATATGATTCCAAAGATAAATCTCTTAGCTGTAGCAATACCATTAGAAGTTGCACTTTCTTTTCCTAGGTTTTGGATGCAAACACACATGGAGAATTTAAGATTTGTGGAATAATGAAATCTTAGAACTCAACTAAAATATAACCTAGACCTGCCCTCTGCCTTCTGAGAAAAATTAGATGTGAAGAGAGCTAAGGAAATGTGATAGTTTAAGTTTATAGAGCTAAGCAGTAGGAAAGTCTAGTGCAGACATGTTTCCTAAAACACCATGTTAGGCTGTGTTTCCAGTGGACAACTCACAAACATTTTTGGTAGGAGTCCATTACAAATTAATTCAAAGAAGAGTCATACACCACCATATGGATGACTAAAATTGCATTCCCCCAAAAAGTGAATTTAAAATGAATTATTATATAGCTAAAATTATATTTGCTAACTTCAAAAATGTTAAGAAATGTTCCAGAATAAGGTAAAAACTAAGTTGCATACAGGTTTTTATTTTCTTCTACCTGTTTTTCATTTTCTCCATATGCTTTACAATAGAACATATGTTCCTTATATAATCAGAATAAAATGTAATTTAAAAAGTGCATCACTTTACTGTACAGTTCTGAAAGCTAAAAGAAAGGCTTTTGAAAGGTTTTACCACAAAGAAGAAAGAAATGTTTTATGACATAATGATGTTTAATTGGATTTAAACATTCTGCAACATTATGCATTCTACATCTATTGAACATTAATTCCATGCTATTCCATTAATATGTAAAACTTTTATGTTGTACATACTTATGTGTATGTGATATTTATGATTTTTGTGTATCAGTTAAATTTTTTAAAAAGTGACAATGGAGCTACAGAAATTACAAAAGAGTCATTTAAAGCATGGACCAATCACTATAAAAAGCATAGTTAAAAGAAAATTAATATTCCATTATCATATTTATATCTAATACTCATAAAATATACCACATCACAAGTGCAATTATTAGAGCAAAATTTTAAGATTGTTGAAAAGGAATTTGAGATCTTCGAGGCTACAGCTCATCAAAGGAAAAGGAGATGTTTTCTGCTGTTTAACATTATTTGTTTGAAATATTTCCTTTCAACATGTAAAAATTCCTGCTGTCTCTTCTATAGATTAATTGGTATAATATCTTATAATTTCCCTCAACAAATTTTAATAATTTGTTATTTTTACTTTTCTGTGGAAGTTATTGTGGGATGCATTGTTATATTTTGTTATTACAAGGAAATGTAGCAAAATTGATCATTTCTATAAGAACAGATGTCCTGCATAACAGTATCTACCTACTCATAGCTATGACTATAATACGTATGTTTGATAATGTGCATGGCTGATGTGTTGTCTGGCAGGCAGCAAAGGAGCTAAGTGGACAGTTTTGAACTAGCAAGGAGGACACCTAAACTCTGATTACTATCTCTGGAAAAATCAGGGATTATAATTCCTCAAATGTCGATGCTGATTGTGTGCCTACCTAGCATTAGGTGCAATCTTGAGTACTTTTTAATCTTTCTACTTACTAAGTAATCTAATCATTCACTTCTTTTTTCAGTCCTTAACAATAATGGACCAGGTAGGGGTTATTACTGACTATCCTTGTATTCCAGATGGAGAAAATTCAGGCACAGACAAATTAAGAACTTGTTTGAGATTATATGATTAGTTGACAACAGATTCAGAATTTGGACTCATTTCTTAAATCCAAGAGCACCTAATACTGACTCTTACAGGACATTGCTCCTGTATTCCTTCTCATACTGTTCTCAGGTGCTTAAAAGATGCATTGTCATTATCTCCACAAAAATTATATGGAAATTACAAATCAGGTTAAATGGCTGTAAGCTGCTTTCCGAAGTTAGGTATCACAGAATATATTTCACTCTTTCAAATTGGATGATAGCAAAATGATGTGGAGTTCTCCCACCCCTGAGAAACACTGGAATTAGCAAAAAAAAAGTGAAGAGTCATCATTCTCATTGTCATTTCACATCATTATCTGAAAATTATTATTTCACACTATTATCTCAGGTTAAATCCATTGTCAAACATTTACAATTTTTTTAAAATTTTGTGTAATTTAAATTATAGTGAGTAGTGTGTATAAAATGAGAAGTGATAGGCAGGATTCTAATGGTGACTTCCTTTCCCAAGATTCCTGTCTCCTGGTTATTCAAACACAAATCTAGGTAATGCTGTGAAATAACTTTGCAGATGGAATTAAGGAATAAATCAGCTGAGTTTAATATAAGGAGATTATCCCGTATTATCTAAGTGGGTCCAGAGTAATCACATGAGTCCTTAAAAATAAGACAGAAGAGGAAAAGGAAGATTCCAAGCATGAAGGGGACTTGAAACTGCATTACTATTGCTGAGATGTCAGGCTCATGTACTAGGACAGAAGAGAGGCCTCTAGGAACTGGGCAGTTCCAGCTGACATCCAGCAAGCAAGCAGGCCTCAAGATAGCAACTTGAATGAACTTGGAGGCCTGCTCTCTGCCCCACCCCCAGAGTCTAATGAGAGTGAAGAATGTTGTGTTTGCTCCTGTGAACAAGGAAAGAGATCACCTAGAGATAAGTGGCTAGGAGGCACTGTGGACAAAGGCTGGGGCTGGGGAGTGATTTTTGGCCCCATCTGTTGGGCTGGGAGATTTTCCCTGTGGCACATTAGCAACAATAGTGTGGATGCAAGTAGCAAGTGAGTGGCTTGTCACCCATTCAGAGTGAGGAGGTTCACTTGAGATTTGGGCAGCCCAAAGAAGAGATGCAGAGCTGTGGACTGGAATAAACATCTTTCATTCAGCTGCTTAGCCACTGTCTGTTTACCACTCTTGTAGTCCCCAGCCACTGTATAGTCACAGTAGTTCTTTGCCCCCTAGCCAGCCCATTCTCATAGCAACCCTTGGCCACTTAGTCTTCCCAGCTCTTGTGGCCATCTACGTTTACACCAAAATATACAGTAGTGGCCATGTGCCAATAACAACCTTGGTTATATAAGTTATTTACACCAGCCAGCATTGACCTTGGCTACAGAAGCTATTTACATTAGGGTATCTGGAGACGTGCCTGCACTGGGGTCCTGTTGACCCAGAACCCACTCCCTCCAAGATCTCCTTCTCTTAGCCTGAACCAAAGCATCACCATCTTTTGCTTTTGCATTTCCCAACAATGATTTTCACTAGGCCAAAGCAATGCTGCAAAGGGGTGGAGGATGGGGGACATATGAGACTGAGGTGACACTACAGATCCTAATCAGAGTAAGAAAGAAAGTGAAGGCTGCAAGGAATGGATGGATTTGGATTGAGTACAAGACTGAACTTCCCTCTTGAGTCTAATTGGTGCAAGTCATATAACTCTTTCCTACAGGTTCAGTTTATCATCAGTTTATCCCAGAGTCCAACTCATGAGTCTTTATTACTAGATAAAACATTCAATCCCCTAGTGGGCTTGTGGTTTTAAAGTACGGCCCCTAAAAAGAGCCTTATTTTCTCAATCTAGGATTCTAATGATAATAGCAGCTTCTTTTTCTGTGCTGGAGGGGGAATTGAACCCAGGATTTTACACATGCTAGGCGAGTGCTCTGCCACTGAGCTACACCCTAGCCAGCCATTTATTTTTAATAATTACTATGTGTCAAGCACAATGTAAAACGCTTTATGTGAACAATTTCATTTAAACCTAATTTCAAAAATGAAACTCAGAAGTTTATTCTTTTATTCTAGTGAGGAAACTGAAAGTTAAAATGGTGAAACTATTTGTCCAAATTCTGAGTATCACTTAGTTGCAAAACCAACTCTGAGTATCAGTGAGTTGCAAAATTCAAGACACCATTGACTGCCTGGCCCAACCCCTAGCCACAGGGCCATACTGTGGGTTCCGACAAGAGAGGGGTTAGGTGCAGATCATTACATGACTATTAGCTGAACAGTGCATCAGTGAATGATGACAAAGTCATCCCAGTGACAAGAGATTCCAGTCTGCTCTAACACAGATTGGTTAAAAGCATTTTTCTTTTTTTCTCAATCTTTAGAGGGAATTAGATGTTAAACCCAGACATTTTGTACCCAGGAGAAATGAACAATCATTTCTGAAAAAAGAGCAAGTGAGTTAAGCTTTTATTGAGTGCTGATTTTGCTGTTGAGAAGAAGGAAAAGTATAAGAGTGGTAGTTTTGGTGATCCTGATTTTACCATAGTTTTCCTGTTTTGGGAGGTTTCTGTGTGGGTGTGTAAAAGAAGTAGTAGTGACATTTGTGAATCAGCTGATGAAAGGATATATGTTAAAATATGATGCTAAATGATCCTTTAATTTAATCAAAATTAAATGTTATTAAAGTAAATTAATGTATAATAGGTTTTGACTTATTTCCAATTGAGTCATTTAGTCACTAGTTCCTTTAAACTCCCAAGCATGGTCCCTCATGGGCAGCACGTTTGAAATGTAGCCTCTAAGACCCCACCCCAGATCTACTGAGTCAGAATCCGTACTTCAGCAGGACTCCCAGGTGGTTGGTGTGCACACTAATGTTTTGAAGCACCTCACACTTCCTTCCATTCATTCATTCATGACATCAGCTAGTCTCAACTGTATGAGAAATATTGGTGTGTTAGTTATATAATAATTTAATGATGAGCAATTTACTAATTTAAAATACTTTTCAAAATTCTCAATTTTTTTAAAATTTTATTAATGTATAGGAATTTTATTTCCAGTAAGACAATTCAAGAACAGTAGTCTTGTTTTGTTTTGTTTTTTGAGATGAGGTCTCACTATGTTGCCCAGTTTGACCTTGAACCCCTGGGCTCATGTGATCCCCTTGCCAAAACTTCCCAGCAGCTGGGACTATGGGTGCATGCCACCATACTTGGCCTGAAGTTATTATATTTTTTAAATTTCTCAGAGTTTCAAATTGTCATAATTTGAGCACTGATTCACAGATAAACAACACTTTTTTCAAGATACTCTTTTATAGTAATTTATTCTCATGCAATGCCTAGAGAGTAGGATTTAGAATGGCTAAACAGAAAATAACTATTTTTGAAATTTCCAAAAGTCTCTCAAACCGGGGTGATAAAATCTGGGCCAGAAAGATTTACGGAAAATGGGTATGAAGAATCATTTGAGGGTGACAAAATTTAGTGTTAAGATTTCTAGCTGAGGTTCTGTCTGAGGAAGGCTGATTCGATTTCCACATAAGTGCCAGGTCCTAATAGAGCTGTCATCCTGAGCAAGGACACCAGCCTAGCACATCAGTTCTTCCACAGAAAAGAAAAAGAAATGACTACTCTGAGATCATGTGCCATCAGTATACTGTTTATCAAATATATTAACCTGCTTCCTTTTCATATTAAGGAATCATCAGGCATTATAGAGCAAGATGCTGACCACTAATCTAGATTTTAAATTCAGCCAACATTAAATCTGTTATGACTCTACCAACAATTCCTAGATATTGCTCATGTTTATTTGTGTTGTTTGGGATTTTAGATCTTTGGATACTTCTCAGCTGAAGCAGATTCTCTTGCCTACCAGGTGGATAAAGAAAATTTGGTTTTCCTTGTGTCAAAAAAACAGCGAATTGCAACTTCAGGTGACATTTTTAATTTCCAAATTAGTATAAGCTTTAATATTTTTTCAAAAATAAGTACTGGGAAAACACTGTTTCCATTGAATCGCCTTTCGTTTTATTTACTTGTTCAATTCTTCACAAATTAAAGGGGAGAGGGGTTACAGTTTTGGAAGAAATTATGCCTGCTGCTGAAATTGAAATATTATCATTGGTCTGAGGAACACTAAATAGCAAAAGCGATGGTGAAAAAATTCAACTGAACCTCTCTGCCATGGATCTCAATAATGCATGTTTCAGTACCAAATGAAATCACCTGTGTTCAATACTTAGCATTACGTTCATCCATAACTTTCTTGGACAGGCTTGCCTACATCTCTAAAACCATGAATTTGGGCCAGTCACAGAGGGGCATTATCTCAGTTTAGGAAGTTTCCAATTCATATGTTTCATCTATTTACCAATTTGGACCAGGGATCAGAAGAAACTCATCAAAAAAAAAAAGGAAGAGACCCATCCCTGTCCATTGCTGGCACTTTGGATTTTCTTCCTTTTTTTCCACTTAGGATGGGAGAAGGTCAGGAAGAGAAAAGGCAAAACTTTCTCCTTCTGTCTCCTTCTGTATTCTAGTATTCCATCCCATACTCTTAAGTGGCATGTGCGGTCTGGGTCAAATCCGGTGTTTTTCTACAAAAGCACCTGGATGTCCTTCAGTCCTTTGTAAACAAAGCCCATTTTTATCCTCAACCTTTACTTAGCCCAACCACAGCCCAGGCTCTGGCCATGGAAACTGCCCTGAAAGAACAAACACAAAGGGCTTCCCCTGCTGCCACCCTGCTGAGCTGAGGAGGTCCCAAAGCTCAGGACAACAATGTTGTGGCATCCTAGATTAGAACTTTGACTGCATTTTTCTAAAGAATAATTAGGTTTTATAGTTCATTTTTCCCTCAATGTGTGTTAAGGTTGCCATTGTGGGCTGAGTAGCTTTCCAAGAGCTGGGGGCACAGCAATGACAAACAAAGGCATACATCCCTGACCTCATGGAATTCACAGTCTCACAGGAAGAGAGAGACAACAAAAATATCAAGCAAGTGACACATAAAGTATGTCAGGTGGCACTACATGATATGGGGAGGGGAAATGAAGTTAGGTAGTGGAGAAGAATCAAGCAGGAGTGCAGGAAGTCTCGAGAAGTTAGTTTGGGGATGGGAGTAGTAGGGTGGTCATGGAAGGCCCACTGAAAAGAGAGTAAGTCTCGGAGAGAAGGAGAAAGAGAGAAGCAGGCATTCCAGGCTGAGAGGAGGAAGAAGAATAGAAGGTGAGGTTGGAGAAGCAACAGTGTGACTGAGGACAGATGAACAGGAACCTGCAGGCCACGGTAGAAACTTCTGAATGAGAGAAAGCGGTAAGAGAGCGATGGGTAGAGGGGACACCAGATCTCAGTTATACTTTAAGTGTTTATTCTGGCTTCAGTGTTGACCATAGTCTAAATTAGGGAAGGAGCAGAAGCAGAGAAATTGATGGTGGCTTGGAATTGAACAGTGTTTTTCAATCTTTTTATTATCAATCCCTAGAGAACTTTTTTCCTAATCTCCCCTCCTCCCCTTGCATACCTTGCTCCATGACATTTTAATACTTCAGATATTCATTATTAAGTATATCTGAATGTGTGTGTGTGTCTGTGTGTATATCTTTATACACAAAAAGAGTACGGCTCATTCGTATCCCCCTAACAAACAATTTATACCCTGTTAGAGCACCAGTTTTTTGTTGATGCTTGCATGATATGATAATACTAGAACGTGAGATCTATTCACTTGCTTTTTTTGTTAGAGTTTACAATTATAAAAACTACATCATCCTAGGAAGCGGTTGAATATATGTGGCTTTATCATTTAGTACTTGAACATAGAAACATCAGCATATACAGGGTCTTTTACAATATGCACAAAATTCAGAAAAGCCTTGATAACAGCACTGAAGTAGCTTCATTGTGAGGTAGTATTATGTTTTTATTCTACTGTAACCATGATGGTGACAATTCAAAGATTCCTAAGAGATGTGAAAAAAATCTCAAAAAGAGAGATTATTCCAAAAGATAGAAAACTCATTCTCTGTGAAATGTGCACATGTAAGTGTGTGTGTGTGTGTGTGTGTGTGGTGTGTGGATGCACATCGTACATTTTCTCTGGGAATTCATGTACCACATCTAGTTGGAGAGCTACATATATTGAGATTGTAGCTCTAAGGATTAAAAAGCAACAGTTGATGGTTTTCATGGTTTTATTCTATTTTAATTGGGGGGATGCTGCTGGGGATCGAACTCAGGGCCTTGTACTTGCTAGGCAAGCGCTCTACCACTTATGCTAAATCCCCAACCCTCTATTTTAATTTTTAAGTAACTCAGAACTTTCTAGAAAAATGTTGGTTGTTTTCCTTTTCCTTTCTTTCTTTTTTTTTTACACCAACCTCACAAATGAGTTGTATGTCTTTACTGCTGTAAGTTTAAGTGAATATTATACTGTTGACAGGTAGTAGAAGACGAGATGTGATTAAATGCATCGTCAAGATTCCCCAATTGGATTTATTAATAACAGCTTCACAGAAAGGATTAATAAGAGTCTTTAACAGCCAGGTAATGCAAAAGTTTAGGTAGTTCACCCCTTTTTTCCTTCCTTCTTTCCTTCTTCCCTCCCATTCTCCCTTCTTCCCCTCATCTCTTCTCTATGGCTTATGCATGTTTCAGGTAAAACAGAAACCATATTTCAGAGTTATTATAAAAAATTTTTTTTTGTTGTTTTTGGGTGCTGGGGATTGAACTCAGGGCCTTGCGCTTGCTAGGTGAGCGCTCTACCACTGAGCTAGATCCCCAGCCCCCTATTATAAAAAAATTTTAACTAAATACTTAGTAATGAGATTGCTGAGCTCTGGGGAGACTTTTTTTTTAGTTTTTGTCTTTATTGGTACATGTTTACCATACATAATGATTACATTCCTCATGGAGAGTTGGTCATTCCTCATGGAGAGTTGGTATATGTACTTAACATATCTTAATTTTTTTTATCTCCTTCCCCTTCTCCACCTTCCCCTTCTCTCCATCTTTTGCCCTTTTGCAAATATCTATCTCCCTATTTCCTATTATGTATCTTTTATTTTGCTGTTTGTATTTTGAGTTTCTCATATAAAAAGTCATGTGATATTTAAGTTTGTGTGTCTGATTTATTTCACTTAATGTTATGTTCTCAAGGTGCATCCATTTTCCTACAAATGACTCAAGTTTATCCTTTTTATGGAAGAGTAATACCCCATCATGTATAAATGTCTAGGACAATTACTGAGATTGTGGTAACTGCAGGTGGCACATTCCTCAGGGTGTCATACTGAACCACATGACATTGTGATAATTAAAAGATAAACTTAGACAATTTCTCATATAAAATCAGAAGCACTCACAGGCCAAGTGATTTTGTCATCATACAACCATGTAATGAAAAGTCCCATCAAGAAGCTTGGACTTGGTGTTAATAAAATGTTTCCAATTCTGGCCTCTCTATTTCACTAGCTATCATGTTAAATAGGGAATTTAATGAGTCACTTATATTTTTTCACATCTCTTTTTTCACATTTACAGAAGTAGGACAAAAGGGCTAGGCCTCTCCTCCTCAGAGTATTGTAGGGAAAATCAAATGAAATAATGAATATGGAACCACTTTACGAACAATAAATTCCTATGTAAGTGTTAGTCATTGCTATTATCCCTGCCATTTCTTTATAAATTTTTAAGTTTTGGACTTTTGTTTTCAAAGCACAGGATTTTAAAGGAATGTATGATGATATAGCCTATATAATATTTCACGACAAAAATGAAAGATGAATGTTTGGTGCTAAACCTTTTGAAAATTCTAATTAGTTCATTTCCAACTAGTGACAAGCTTTACGTAAGTAAAATACATTTGAAACAACCATCACATGATTAAAATTTCCACAATAACTTTAAACCTTTCAGTAAATTCAGTTCAAGGAATCTTTCAAAAGTTATATCATAGGCAGCCAGATGTGTCAGAGGAGGGGACCAGCTGGGGCCCGGAGGTCAAGCACTGGTGACCTGGGGTGTGGATGTGGAGCCTAGTTCCAGCTGTGCACATAGCTCCATACCCTGGAACCATGGACCTTCCCTCCAATAGCATTTGTGCTGGCTGAAGAAGTTAATGTCCACAAAGGGTTTTGCATCACTGTAAGCACTCAGTAAATGTCATCAATTGCTATTAGGAAGAAATGATGTGAAAACAAAAATTAGTTTCATCATTTAATTTTTTTTTTTTTTTGGTGGTACTGGGGATCGAACTCAGGGCCTTCATCATTTAATTTAAAAACCTTCCTGAACTCTTTTTTTCTCAGTGCATCATTTCCTATCATTTTTTTACCTTTACTTCTTCAAAAACAGAACTAAAATGGTGTCTAAAAAAATAATGTAAGGAAGAAGATAATGATCTGCATAATGAAATAGTTGCTACTATGTGAAATAAGTGTGCAGGCATTACTGTATTTCCGGAGATACCTCACACATGGACACATACAAAAGCACATACACACACAGACTTACAAGTGCACACATGTATAATCACAAACACACACATCCACTTCATATAAGACAGTACATTTGGAGAGCAAAGATTGCTTAAGAATTAATTATTTTAAGATTTGATGCACTAGGAATAAATAATGTTTTGGATGTTACATGCCTTACAAATAAGATGACATATTGTGTGAGAAAAGTAATTTGGAAGTGTAGTTCACATGGATAATTTATTAAAATGTAGCTACTGCTGGGGATTTAGCTCAGTGATTAGAGTGCTTGCCTTGCAAGCACAAGGGCCTGAGTTCGATCCCTGGCACCACAAAAAGAAAAAAAAAAAAACAAAAACTAAAATGTAGCTACTAATAACTCTAAATATATCTTAATAGGTTAACCCATAATTTGGGTGGTATCTGAAGTAGAATTAATACAGTTAAAGACTTTCTTGATGATATAGGCTATGAATAAATAAAAATTTCTGCACAAAGGATAAATTTTAGAAACTCAGAAGATATTAATACGGATTGTGAAAATTTAAAGAAAGTAAGAGGTCTCTAAGCAGGTGACTTTAACTAAAGATGGATGTTGAGAAGTAGCAGAGGAAACCACAGCTCTTCTGTTCTGAAGCTTAACATTTTTTTTTACACCACTTCCTTTCTTCCATCTAGAAACAAGTCCCTGGTTAGTAAAGCCTTCTGGGACACTTCGGGTGAAAGACAATCTGTGGGTGGCCATGACACACAGTTTTAGTGCTCTCCCCAATCTGCTGTTTCTGTTACACATAGTCTTTTCCTTCTGGGAAGTCATTTCCTAGATACTTCCCAAGACCATCTGAGCTTGCAAAAGAAACTGGATCACAGAGATACTCCAGCTGTTTGCTTTCAACTTGGGAGAGGCCGCTTATACCTAGTAGCTTTCTGCTTAGGACAAATCTCTGATGCTCACTTAGCACGGTACAGTACCTAGGGGCATAATATTCACTCAACAGATACTTACTGAATAAAAATAGCTATCTCCTGAACAGAACATTCTTTAAGTCTCTCAATAATGTAGAGAAGTATCTTTTGGGTGAAATATCTTTTCCATGGAGAAATAGCTTTCCATTTTTCTATGCAGCTCTATGTTCTAGTTAGCATTCTTTGAACTATACTTATCATTGCTGTATTATTTTGCATCTCCAACTTTTGTTTTCAGATGTTGCTCTGAATAACTAAAGAATGTGAGGTAGTTTGCATGTAGGACCAATAAAAAATTAGTAAAATGTAAGCTTCTTAAAGCATAGTCACCAAGCTTAAGAACAAGCCACAGAGGTATAAACCTTGTTCATTGCAAACTGCATGCAATATTTCACAAAGCCAAATGTTTTGTGGGTAGGAGAAACAGAAGAATCATGGAAAGTAGAATGACAAGTGACACTAAACCAAGGAGAGACTGCGTTGTCGTAGAGTCAGCATCTTCATCTTTTAATTGTAGTGCCAATAGTTTCATTATCCTTTTCCTTTATTCACAGATGAAAGTCCTGGTCAGCACCAATGTCACAGTAAGTAAATTTTTAAAATTTTCTAAGAAAGTAAAAGTTAGAGTTTTGATGAAGTTTCCTCCACAATTAATCAAAAGCTCAAGGAAGTGCCTGGATAGGCTCTCAGTATAAACCATTTCACAGATTGTAAAATTAGGTTTATTGAACAATAGCAAAGAAGACCCAGGTATTGTTGCTTCCTGGAGTTAAATTATCTGTAAAGAATTTCTAGGAAACTGGTTACTCCCTGGAAAATTCAATTTAAGAACTTCTAAGTTTTTCCAAGCACCTATTAAGTGAGGGATGTAAAAAATGGACACAATCCAAATTATAAGAACAAGGAGGTACCTAAAGGAAATAACTTCCAAACATTTCATTTTAAACTTGATAACAAAAAAATTCAAGAGAAATTTTGTAATTCATATAATCCCCATCATTAATGTGAACAGTAACCTTAGGGCAGATATAAAGTCACAGTGACTTGATTTCAGAATCCTACTATGGACTTTTGAAAAGCAAAGAAATGTTTTGACTTTTCACTCTGTTTATATGCATTGAATGAATCCACTGAACTACATACAGAGCAGGGTGCCATGCTGCCTGGCAAAAGTCTGGATTCTCTATAAACCTTGGAGCTTCCATTTCTTAAACTGAATAAACCCATTAAAATTCCTAACAGGTTTAAGAAAATATTCAAGGGCCTGCTTGAACACATAGCAGTTTCTGGCAAATGAGGCCCCCCTCAGTGGAAGCTATCCAGCTTCAGTTGTTGCTATCCAGCTGTGTGTTGTGGTTATTGTAGGTTCTAGCTGTGCCAGCTTGGTGACTTTAGGCAAGATACAGGATAAACTTTATGGCCTCAATTCATCATTGATCACTAATCATTCATCACATGATCACTAAGCTTTTTTCTAGATAAAAGTTTTAGCATGCAGCAGGACCACACAACACTTAATCACTGTCCCGAACCTTGTCTCGGTGCCCGTGTAAAGAGGTCTCCCAAAAGTGATGAGGGCAAAAGCCTGCTGCTCTGCCAGCTGCCATGTGCTTCAGGGAGCAGCTGTTACACTTGCTGAATCGGTCTCCAGCTGATGGTATTGAAAAACTCAGGATGCAGGGGAAAGGGGTGAAGAGGGGCAGCTTTTCTTATGACAATCAAGCACTGCAAGGCTTCTCTGCACAGTGGGGCTTTCAATGTCCTTAGTACCCACCACCATGCTATAAAAGGAATACACTATAACCTCTGATTCTATGTTTTTCTGGCAGGATACCTCCTGGATTACCGGATGTGATTACCTCTCCCAGCTGAAACGAATTGTGGCCACCACAGAAAGGACCATCATTGTGTGGGATTATAAAGCTCAAGGGAGCAGCCAGGTACTGTGCTGAGAGAAATACTCAAAAGAAATGAGATTGTCTTTCCAGAGCTGCTAAAGATACGAGCAATCTACTTTCTCCAGTGAATGTCAGTCTCCTCACATAGAAAACGAGGGGATTTGACTAAATAATCTCTTAGATCAAACTCAGCACTAATATTCTGTAATGAAAAGGGAATGTTCTTCTGATTTAGTATAAGGGGTTTTGTTTTGTTTTGATTTTGGAAGGGAGAGAGTAATTCCTTTCTTTTTTATTAGTATATGTTTGCTATATATACATAATAATTACATCCATCCTGGAGAATTGTTACATATACACGTCACATCTTAATCATCTAAGTGTTATCTTTCTAGTTATGCTTGTGTTATCAAGTTCAAAGCCTTTCTCTCCTATCCAGCTTTATTAGATAAGAAAATTATTAAACTGCCTAAATCTGGCAAAAATTCCAATGAGGCAGCCCTTCCATAGCAGATATGTCACCAGTTAACAAATCCAGTGATTCCTCCAGTTTTGCAGACATTTAAAAGTAATGAACAAGCTCCCTGCACTCAAAAAACCACTCAGTCTGATCCCCAGCTCCATACACACACACACAAAAAAACCCACCCAGTCTTGAAGGTCCTCATGAATAAACGTACAATGTAATAGAACATCAGGTTATTCTGTAAAAAAGAAGCAATAGGGGCTCAAGAAGAGGGGAGATTGATGAGCAATATTTTAAAACTTCAGAAAACAGACTGACTTTGAAGGACATGAGGGATTAAGAAATAATCTAATCTTCCTCTAAGGTTTCCTTGTTCCTAGTACCTGTGAAAAACCAAACTTTTAGCAAAATTTGTCAACAATGTTGTAACCACTACTAATGCTGAGATGATATTAAAGACTGTAATCTGTTGCTTAGTGTACTTTATTACATGGTGTGTTATTATCTCATGGCATTTTACACTAGGTTTTATAAATGTCTGAAACCTTGAACTCCAGTCTGAACTTCAATCATCACTTCTCCTTCAAGCTGTTCTGTTTACATTGTTGCTTTTTCAATCCCATGAGTCCTTCATGGCTCCTTCTCCAATCTGCAGCAACCCCTTCCACTTCCCTTCCTGCCTCCACCTCAGGAGGATCATCTGGGCTCGTCGCCCTCACCCTCCCCTCTCTTCAACCTGTGTTTCAACCAGGGTAGATGCTATATCTCTTTCTGCCTTTCACAGGGGCTAAGCACTGCTAGAGACACACACAAGCCATACTGGTTGGAATCCTTACAAACCCAGGTCTGCACACTCAGTTAGGGTCCCACTGGCTTCTGTCCATCTTGTGCGTGTCCTTGCCAGTTCACTCTCCCATTCCTTCCAAGTCTTCCGAAATGTCCTTATCCTGCTCAGCCTCTCCTGCTCAGCACATGGACTGCCCTTGCCTTCTAGAGATTAACTCTGTGACTTGTCCTCTTTCAAAGCCCAGTCCTCCCACCTACTGCTTTAACTAGAAACACCTCTACTTCCTTTCTTTCTTCCATCCTCCCCTAGAAGAAAATCCTTGCATCTGACACCTCCATCTCCTCCTGTCTTGACCAGGACTACACTCCATAGTCTCTTCCCTTTCTATCTTTCTGCCATTTACCTCCTTCCAGGGTTTCATCCTCTCAATTTCCTCTTTGTCTTTATCTCCATTATTGAGGTCCCAGACCAAAGGTCAGTTTCCCTGGTCCCAGGACCTAAGAGGCCTCTTCACTTTATTTATTTGGCGGGGGCGAGGTGCTGGGGATCGAACTCAGGGCCTTGCACTTGCTAACCTCTTCACTTGATACAGACTCTAATTTATTTCCCCCAGTGCATGTCCTGTTGTGTGATTGATTCTACTCTGCTGTCTTCCCCGCCAGCATGGCAGCTCCACAAAGTCAGAATCCATCCTGTTCATCACTGTTCAGCCATGCTTAGAATAATTCTTGGCACATTGTAGGTGCTCAGTAAATATTTGTGGAATGACTGCATGAACTTCTGAACATGTTAAGCTTCTAGTCATTCTAAAGGAAATAGGACACATACCAAAAAAATTTTTTTTTAGTATTTTTCTTCTATCTTTAAAGACTTGAGTTCTGGAACAGCAATAGTTGCATAATTTGGTGAACAGATTCAATAGTACAAACGTTCGGCAAATGCTTGTTGGATATTTATGGATAAGCTAGATATTAGGATATTTTTTCCTGATAACACTTTATGTAATACATGGGGCTTTGATACTTGATTTTCATTGTTTTTTAACCACCCAGGTTTATGTCAATAGTCTGGTAATACCTGAACCTTTTCATATGTCTTGTTAATATTGGCTTACAAATCCAAGAGAATGCCATTCACAGTATACATCATAAAATCTCATTACTTACCATATTAGAGGTAAGTAAAGCACAGTGTTGGGTCCATAATGCATGTTCATTAACTTTTACTTGGTTAACTTTGTTATTTTTTAAAGTTCCTTTATCATTGTGAGAGTATCTAAAATGAGAAACACCAGTGGAATTATTTTATTTTATTTTATTTTATTGGCTGGGGATTGAACCAGGGCCTTGTGCAGACTAAACACACACTCTATCACTAAGCTGCATCCTCACCCTGCCAATATTTATTAATTAGAGCAATGTAATAACTCATTAAAACATTCCTCTATTTCTAGGAAAACTACTTTGTCATAAAGCCCATGGATCACTGCCTTTTGTGTGTGTGTGTGGTACCTCTGCCTGACCAGCTCTACCGAGAAGACATCCTTCTGGGGGATGATGGTGGTTTTGTGAGCAGATTCACAGTAAATAGTGATGACTTTGGACTAAAGCAGACAAAACTCAAAAAGAAATTGCAAAGTCAAATCTTAGACTCAAAGAACTTTAAAAGGTAAGGGTAGTTTAGGAATGGTCCATTTGCTTTAATAATTATAGTCATTGTTTAATTGCTATTACATGTGGCAGAAACAAAATGCCAGATTTTATGCTAGAGATTTGAGATTCAAAGCTGAACAAGAAATGTTTCTTATTTCAAGGAACTTCCAGGATAATAGGGAAGATGGATAGGAAAATTAGCAACTGAAATTCCTTTCTAAAAGTGCTACTGGCAAGCATACCTCACAAATCCTAAAATTCATTTGGAATCAGAAGAAACCTGGAATAGCAAAAGCAGTTCTGGACAACAAAGGCAAAGCAGGGAGCATCATAATCCCTGGCCTGAAACTATGTTACAAAGCTACCGTGATAAAAACAGCATAGTACTGGCAAAAAAAAAAAGACCCAAGGATCAGTGGAACAGATTAGAAGACGCAGAAACAAGTCCAAACACTCTCAGCCACTTTATCTTTGACAAAGGGGTCAAATACCCTCACTGGAAGAAAGATACCCTCTTTAATAAATGGTGCTGGAAAAACTGGCTTTCCACATGCCAAACATTAAAACCAGACCCATATCTTTCACCATGCACTTAACTAAAATCAAAATGCAACAAAGATCTAAATATTAAAACAGAAACACTAAATCTACTTGAAGATAGAATAGGTAGAACTCTTGAAGACTTAGGTGTAAGCAAAGACTTTATGAACAAAACCCCAATTGCCCAGGAAATATCACAAAGAATCAACAACTGGGATTTCATCCATTAAAACACTTTTACACCGCAAAAGAAACCACAAACAGTGTGAAGAGACAACCCACGGAGTGGGAAAAAATTTTGCCAGCTGTTCCTCTGACAAAAGATTAATATCTACAACATATAAGGAGCTCAAAAAAATCAGACCTCCCAAATTTAAAGACCCAATTCAAAAATGGGCAGCTGAAATGAATAGACACTTCTCAGATAAAGAAGTAGAAATGCAAATAAACATATGAAAAAATGTTCAACATCACTGACCATTTAAGAGATGCAAATTAAAACAACACCGAGATTCCATCTCACTCCAGAAAGAATGTCTATTATCAAGAAATCAGCCAATAACAAATGCTGGCAGGGTTGTGGGGAAAAAGAAATCCATCTCCACTGTTGGTGGGAATATAGACTGGTGCAACCACTGTGGAAATCAGTGTGGGGATTCCTCAAAACACTAGGACTAGAGGTTCCATTTGACCCAGCTATTCCCCTTCTTGGTATCTTCCCAAAAGAATTAAAAGCATCATACCACAGCGATATATGCACACCCATATTTATAGCAGCAGAATTTGTAATAGCTAAATCCTGAAAACAGCCCAAATGCCCATCAACTGCTGAACGGATAAAGAAGATGTGGTTTTTTTAATCAATGGAGTACTGCTCTGCCATAAAGAATGATAAGCTTGAGACATCTACAGTTAAATGGATGCACCTTGAGACCATACTCTTAAGTGAAATAAATTGGACGCATATGTTTAAATACTGCATTGTTTCTCTGGTGTGAGAAACTAAAAGTGTAAATAAGGACTAAAATGTATTATATTGAGAAAAGGGAAGAAATTGTTAAAATGGGAAGGGGAACAAGGAAGGGGGAGAGGGAAAGGAAGGGAGGGACAAGAAAAAAAGAGAATAGAAGGAGAAAAAAATGGAAACAATGCTTTTGTAAATAAGGAAGGGAAGAAAGGTTGAAGGGAGGGGAGGGGAATGGGAAATAAAGAGCAAGGTAGATCATGTACAGGTACAAATTCCCTATGATGAATGTTACCATTATGTATATCTAAAATGTACCACTAAAACAAAAGTTTTTTTAAAAAGTGCTATTGGCAAATAAAATCTACAAATACTTGAATAGATTGAAGAGTTACATGAATTAAATCATGAAAAATCTATACTTATGACTATTAGCCCTTGAGTATTGACAATTCAAAACCTAAAAGCAATGGATACAGAATTCAAAGAAAATTTTTATAGATTTGACTACATACCAAAGAAAACCTCTTGGAAATCAAGATATCCATTTAAAAAGTAAATAACAAACTGAAATAAACATCTGCCACAAATATTACAGACAATTGATCGATGTTCTTTTATAGGTCTTAGAATTGAATTACAAAACAATAATTCCCCAAAGGAATAATGAACAAAGGTCATGAACAGATAATTCACACATGTGCACCAATAGTACAAATAAATGGTCAGTACGCATTCCAAAGTGATCATCAGACAATAATGCTAACGGTGTCACCAACTGTTATTGCCAACTGTTTGGAGGTAACGGTTGATTATGACGGGCTTCCATCAGGATGGTTGATTATTGCAAAGTCTTTCAAGTTTTATAAGTTAAAGTGTATATTACTTTTATTAGTATAAAATCAAATTTTATATTAACTTGCATTTCTCTATTAACCAAAGGAGTACAACTTAAAATCAAATATGATTTTTCACTTATAAAACTAGAAAAGGTTACGAATAGGAAGTCACTGTGAGATGGGCATTCCGGCACACCATCGGTGGGAGAAGAGTGAGTCAGATGAACCTTTCCAGAAAGCAACTGGGGAAGATGAATCAAGCATCTTCATAAATGTTATGCTTTGGGATCTGGGATCCCTGTGCATTCCAAAATATAAGTATGGTTATAACAGCATTATTGCTAATCGTAAATTATCTAGTGCCCAACAGTAAGGGAATAATTAATTTAAATGATTAATCATTTACGTATGTAATTCAGATATACAAAAATGTTATAAATTCTTTAAGTGAGCATTTACATATTTTATAAATATGTCATACATATTTAATAGATTTATATATAAGATATATCTTTCTTACCTGCCTCCTTAGCACAGTAGGCAGCACATCAGTGTCATAAAATACATTTTTCTTCATGTTCCTGAAAAATATTTATGGTGTCAAGGATGTTCAATAATCAGACTGTAACCATATTAAATAGTGTCATGTACCCATTAAATTATATTTTGTAATATACTTAACATGGAAAATGTTTACGACATATTAAGAAAAAAATTATCTTTCTATGTGCACAAGGATCCACCTTTATAACACATATATATGTATTTTAGAAAAAAATCTTCAATACTGTGTGTTTCTGTGTCTAACATAACACCCCACTTTTTTCATTCCTAGTGTTAAAAGGAAGCTGCATAATGACTGGGTTATGAAAGTTAGATATATTCCACCCCTAAATTGCTTTGGATCCTGCTCCTTGGACAGTGTTCATTCACTGGTTTTTGAATCCTTGAAGAGACTTGAAGACAATTTGTAAGTATAACAGTTTATATTTATGAACATTCTGTGACTTTCAGGATTTTACAGTAAGCCTTGAAATTTCAAGCTGCTTTTCAGAAATATCAGATGTTAAATATTAACTATTCCATTTGCTTGACAAGGTTAATTGGATCTTCAGGAGGAAACTGAAGTCACCCATGAAAATGTGAATATCATGTATTGTCTTTACAGCAGTTTTGTTCACTTTTTTGTTTATTCTTATAATCTACTGGAATAAATAAGTACAGCTGTATCCAGGTTTATTCCAAATATTGCTCTTTTGGTCAAACCTTATACTTTTAAAATCATTGTTTTGACTAGCCTGTGAATATGATCTGAGTGCAACATAATCGTGTTTTATAGAAAGATGAATTTGAATAATGTTCTATCTGGTTAAATTTTTATTAATAACTAGAAAATAGCTATTGCATTTTAATTTTCAGTTTTAAAAATTCCTTAATATATATGCTATAATAAGTAAACTTCAAAAACCTTGTGCAAAGTTATGGAAGGGTGATTTAAATAAAGACTATGGTGTATGAATCCATTTTTATGATATATCCAAAATGGCAAATTTACAGAAACAGAAAGTAAATCATCAGTTGCCTATGGCTGGTGTTAAGAGCAAGAATCCCAAATGGACACAAGGAAACTTTCTAAAGTGGTGAAACTTATGGTTCCAAAACTTACTGTGGTGACTATTACAAAAGTGTACCAGTGAATTACACACTTATGAATGGTGACTTTTATCATATATAAATTATACCTCAACAAAGATATTTTAGAAAAATGTATTGAGACTTCTCTTTTCCAGTCTGGCATGTGAGGATCTTGAAAGCTGACACCCTTCTAATAATAAGCAAGAAACTGAACAAACTGTAATCAACAATTCTTCTTCCATCTGTTGGATAAGTGAGGCCACAGGGAAATTTTGCTGCCTCCAAACTAGGGAGAGAAGGAAGCAGATACTGAGAATCAGTTTACTAGAGCAGAAATCCACAAGCAGAAGCCCCAGAGAAAATTATCACAATAGAAAGAACTAAACTGTCATTGACAAGTACCTGAATGCTCAGCACTAACAATGCTGAGAGTTAAAATCTTGAAGCCAGGCATGGTCACACACTCTTACAATCCCAGCACTCTGGGAGGCTGAGACAGGATTGTGAATTGGAGCTCAGTGTGGGCAATACAGCAATTTAGCAAGATCCTGTCTCAAAGAAAAAAAAAGTCTGGAGATGAAATTCAGTGCAAATGCTCTGGGTTCGATCCCCAGTACTGGGAAAAAAACCAAAACAAAACAAAACAAAAAAACCTTGAGAGAATCCCCACATCTTTGTGGCTTTCACTTCTAGGAACTCAATCAGGTTTTCACAATAAGTATTAGAGAAAAGTCTCCTCATATTTCTGGAAAGGAGAGGAGAAAAGGAACTATTCTGAAATACTGCGCTGCTTTCTGTTCTTAACAAGATGTGCCCACCAGAGAAACTATGTTCCCAGAACCTGTACTATCAGACTTTCCAAAAATGAGCCAACCTGAAGGAAAGGAAGCACTCAACTCCAGCCCACCTTTGCCAACCAGTCCCAACTAAGGGTGAAAATAAGCAGCACTCTGAAGTTCACAATTCAGAGGCAAAGGCCTATTGAAGGACTAGGACCTAATCATAGGACTGTTGTGCACAATGAACACCTCCCCCCAGACCTTCACATTGCTAAAGGCCTACTTACAACAGTTCCTTTGACCTAGTATATCATGCCTGTCAAGAAAAAACTCAACAGCATTCTAAAAGGCAAAACAAAAACAAAAACCAACCACAGAGTAAAGAAAAAGAGCAAGTACTAGCACCAGACTTAGACATGGCAGGGATGCTGGATAAAGTAGACAACATACAAAAACAGATGTATAATGTAATCAGAGAGATGGAAATTCTACAAAAGAATCAAAAGGAATTGCTAGAGACCTAAACACTAACAAAGGTGAAGGATGCCTTTTATGGGCTTATAAGGAAACAGAACAAGGTTGGGGGAAGACTCTGTGAGGCTGATGATATGGCAGTAGAAACTTCTAAAACCGAAAAGTTAAGAGAAAAAAGAGAATATCCAAAAACTATGGAACAACAAAAGAGGTGTAATGTGTAATGGGACTAGCAGAGAAGAAAATGAGAAAAGAAATATTTGAAGCAACAATTTTGAGAGGTCTCCCAAATTAATATCAGACACAAAACCACAAATTCAAATGTCTTTGAGAATATCAAGAAGAATAAGTGCCAACCACACACATACAACCTGCTTCCCAAAACAAAATATAGCTAGGCATATCATTTTCAAATTGCAGAAAATAAAGGATAAAGAAAAAATTTTAAATGAAGACAGGGGGAAAATACCTTATCTGTAGAAAAAAAGGAATAAGAATTACATCTGGTTTCTACAAGCAAGAAAGTAATGTGAAATATTTTATGCTGATGGGGGAAACAACCAACCAACCTGCAAAATTACTCTTCAAAAGTGAAGAAGAAATAAAATTTTCTTAGACAAACAAAAATTTAAGGAATTTGTAAAATGTTCAACATCTCTGGCCATTAGAGAAATGCAACTTAAAACTTGGGAGAAATATTAAGAGTTCTTAACCCTTAAAAGAGGAGGAAAATGATATACATGATAAATTTGTATTTACACTCAAAGGAAAGCATTAAGAAAGAAAAAGTGAAGGTAAAATAACTTTATTTTTCTTATTCTTAACTGATCTAAATGGTAGTTTGTTCAAAATAGTATCAAGGATGTCTTTAATCATGTATGCATATATGTATGTTTCTGTATGCTTATGCATAAGTAAAATAATTATGAAAACAATAAAAAAGGGACTGGAGGATAGAATTAGTATTGCTTTGTTTTTATAAGGCACTTGCATTACTAGTGAAGTTGTACAGTGTTACTGAAAAGTGGATTCAGGTTAGTTGACAATATTACAAACTCTAGGACAACTACTTTTAAAAAGTTAAAAGAAGAAAAAGGAGGAAGAAGAGGAGGAGAATTGATATTCAAGGAAAGCAGAGAAAATAAAATCATTATAAGATGTCCAGTTACAACCACAACAGGAAGAAAAAGAGTGTAAGCAAAAATAGGAAAAAAGGGCTGGGGATTTAGCTCAGTGGTTAAAGTGCTTGCCTTGTAAGTACAAGGACCCGAGTTCAATCCCCAGCACCAAAAAAAAAAAAAAAAGGAAAAAAGAACAAAGGCAAAGAATAAAAAATAATAAATGCAGCACATATTAATCTGATTATTTCAATAATCACTTCAACTATCAATAGTCTAAATACACCAATTAATTATAAAGACAGATAAATGTACTTAAAAATAGATGCATCTTTATATCTAATTTGATCTTATACTATGCTGATAATTCTTGATATATTCATAACCACAAAGCAACACTGTGAAAACACATGCAAGTATAATATGCCCTCGTAGTCACATATTCCACTTTAACATCCAGATAAAATTTCCATTTCCAAGGTATGCAAATCTAAAGCCATGATTTTATAAGGACAAGTACTTCCAGTACATTGAGCAGAGTAATTATAACAACTAGAAACTAATAGTCACCTAGTTTAGCTTTAATCCAGAAAAAAATCAATTACTCAACAAATATTTATTAATATATTGAAATCATGGCCTCACTTCTAAATGCTAAAAAGTCTAAGTAGCAAAATAAGAAATAGAGATATAACATCAATGGTATGCAAGAGCCAGCTCATATGAGTTCATATATGAGAGTTAGTTTCAGGAATTTGGCAAGTCCATTATTAAACACTACAATTACTAAAATTAAGTTATATAAATTTGCAATTCAACTGTATTAAAAACAAAGGCAATAAATACTCAAACCCATAACTTATTTATTTTACAATAACTTACTATCACTTATTTTTTACGGTTTTTTAATATCTCTGGAACATGTAAATACTATACAAATAGTGCACAGATATGTATCTTTTCCCAACTCCATCTTCAAAGGTATCACCTTGGGAGTTTGAAACTTGCCAAAGGAGGAATAAATATTCCATGAAAACAGCAAACACCAGATATTAATGACTTTCCCCGCTCCCTGGCCTCAACAAAATATGAAACATTTACCAACACACCAGCACACAGGATGATAATTAACAACGCAAAGTAATGTGTTAAAGACCATTGGAATAGTTATAGGCACAGAAAAAATTAAAGAAAGAGGTGACAACTGATAGTCCTCTGTATGCCAGGGAGATAACAAGAAGTCTTACAGTGGGACCAAAGAAAATGTTTAGCAGTGATTCCATTAAGAAAAATTACAGCAGCCATAATAAACACACTAAGCCTGTGTTTAGAGGAATGAAATGGCTTATTTCTTCCTTCTTAGTGTCTTTGCATTATGGGTTCAGTTGGCTGATGCCAATGCTAACATTATAAAACAAAGAAAGGGATTATTCTGAACAATTTGACAGCTCCTAACTCACAGAACCTAGAATTTATTTGTTCAGAAACTCCAAAATCTTTCTTCTGACCTCTGTGCCTTTCCTTATCACTTCTTGAAGACTCTACTTTGATCTCTCTTTTAACTTGCATTTCATCAGTCTTTTCCTTGATCATCTTTTCCTCCCTACCAACCTAGACCCCAGTTTAGTCATCTGAACTCTTTGTCTCACACCAGCATTCTTCTTTGCCTTACAGCCCTATCTGCATACTGCATCAATCAGCAAAGTCCCAACCCTTCTGCCAAGCAGACCCTTGACCCTAGACTCCTAACCCTTTTACCCACTTTTATCTACTTCTTTTCCCGTTCTTCTCAGTGACTATCCCAAACTCGAACTCCTTCCACCCTCTCCCGATGTCTTGTTTTCCTATATAATGCAAAATTCCAAGGTCTCAGGAGAATTCTCAAACACACTAGACCTTTCAAAATTATCTATGATCACATCTGGCTTTACTTCTTTTCTTTTTGTTACAGAGATTGAGATATTAAGTCCTCCTTTAGTGACTTCAGTTCCTTCTATCTTCCTCCACGATCTTGCTCTCTCAGTTTCTCCCACTTTCTCCTTCTTTTCAATTTATAATGCTTAAGTTATTTCGCAGCTGAGTAATTTTTTTCCTTGGTCTATACTATCCTTCTAATGATTATACTGCATCTTTTCTATCCTTCATATCCTAACTTTTGGAAAGAGTACTCTGAATTCACTCTCCCCACTTTCTTGACATCACTTACACCCTTTAAAATCCTCTCTAGTAGGGGTTGGGGATTTAGCTCAAGTGGTAGAGCACTTGCCTAGCAAGCACAAGACCTTGAGTTTGATCTCCAGAACCAAAAAAGAAAAAATAAATAAATAAATAAAAATAAAAATTTAAAAATCCTCTCTAGTAGGTCTCCCTCTACCACACTGCGGAGTCAGAGAGCCTGGGAGCATTCCACATAATTCGTCTTCAGCATAAAGCCTAGTCTCCTGGCTTCCGGAAAACCTGAGTTTTCTCCTAATGTCTTACTGCTTGTTCTTTTCCTTTGTGATTCTTCTTCTTGTGCTGGCTCCTCCAGGTGGTGCTCCCTCCAGTTCTGTACTTAACCAATTTCATCTCCATCTCATGCTTTATGTTCTTCTCAGGTAACCTTCATCTTCTCCAACACACCAATAGCCATGTGCTAATGAAACCCAAGCTATATTGAATTTTGGACTTATATATTAAGTGCTCATGATCTCCACTCCTCCAATCAATATGATCATATCTGAATTTAACTTCTCCCACCCTTGAATATAGGCTTTCTGTAGCATTTTGTATTTTGCTTGGTGAGATCATGATCCATCCATAACCCCAAATGGAAACTTGGCAACCTCACATGACTCTCTTTCCCTCAGTCTCTACAAACTATCAATCATCAATTTGTCTATACTGCCTCATAAACACTCATCGAATCTGTCTTATCTTCTTTATTTCTATCCTTCCCACTCTCCAGGCTCTTAGCTCCAATTAGGCTGTTGCCTCAATTTTATTATCCCTGTCAAAGCTATTTCCATTAATCTTCTGGCATGTTCTGCTGAACATGACATCCAGCATCTCAATTCCTTTCTCATTTCTCCATTCTCTTCTCAGTACCTCATGGTCCTGCCCCTACACACTCCTCCACCTCATCTCTTCACTGCCTTCTACTTAGCTTTCTGTAACTCTGAACTTCTTGCTGATTCCTGATTCCTTATGCTGGGACTTTGTACATATTTAGGGCCTGACATATCCTCTCCACTCTCTTCTTCCTTTCCCCAGCCTCCATGGTCCTTTAAGGACAAGGTAGTACCTATCCAGGGAACTTTTCCGACCCTTCTTCAGCATCTCCCTTACAAGACTGGATTAGGTATTCCTTTCATACCTCAATGATTGTAGTTATTACATTTTAATGATGTTTTGTAGTACATCTTTAAAAGACACTAAGATTATATATTAATATATACAACATTTTCTTTCGGATTTTTTCCATAACTTGAAAAAGACCACATAGACATCTCTAGAAGAAGCACCAGAGCAGGAATGTGAATATACATTGTTTTAGCAAATTCTTATTGATGTGTTAATATGTTTGAATCATTGCACTAGGTGCTAGAAAATTAAAGGTAAGAGGAGATGCCAGACCTTGAGTCTAATAAGGGAGACAATAAATACATGATTTCCAAAGAAGGTGATAAGCACCATGATGTATGTGTAAGAAAGGCATATGGCAGCAAGAGAGAATGCTGAGAGCATTTTAAGGTAGGATTGTAGAGAAAGAAAAAATTGGGAAGGCTTTCTGATGGAGATACCATGCATGCTTAGTTCTGAAGAACTGGTATGAGTTAGCCAGGTAAAGTGACTGAGTGAGAGTCAAATGGATAAATGGAAACATTAAAGATTGGCATTTGCAAAGTATGGAAGTGAAGAAGATGGTGAGTTCTAGAAACTGTAAGTGGTTTGGTCTTACTGGTGTGTCAAAGGGAGAAGAGTTGAGAAAGATGTGACTAAACAGGCCAAACGTGAAGAGATTTGTATGCCATACTAAAAAGTTGGGATTTTAATCTGGAGTGTATAGGGAACCACTTAATATTTTAAACAAGAAAGTGATTTTAAAAAAAAAGTTCTTTTGACAGATTACCCTAGCACCAAATCAGAGACTAGATTGAGAAAATGCAAGCAGAAAAGCAGACCAATTGAGAAGATATGGCAATACTCTGGAGGAGAAATGATGAGGATTTGAACTTAACCAGTGGTAGTAGGGATGCAGAAAGGACAGATTCTTGTACAATTTACAAGAATTGATGAACTAGTGGATGAGAGGAACAAATGAGTGAGATTCGTTTTACTTTTTTTCCTCAAGCATATTTACTGCATGCCTATTACAGACCCAAACAAACTGTTTCAAGCAGCAACATAATGGTATACAAAAGAGATTATCTCACTGAGCTCATGTAGGAGAGCTAGATAATAAACACATAAGAAATAACACAAATTTTGGTGAGTATATGATGGAAATGATGTGAGGTTAGGGTTAGAGACAGAGAATGACGGGAGGCAATAGTTTGGATAGGATGGTCAGGAGAGCCTATGTGGAGATGATGTTTGAACAGAGTTGCATGAGGTGATCATTTACTCATGTAACAATCTAGAAAAGCATTCGTGCAGCAGATTTACATGCTATTATTTACTAAGACTATGAATGAAAGAGCAAATGAATTCTAATGTCATTTCTGCCATTTATGTATTGGCCACATGATCTTGGGTATGTTACTTATATGGTCTTCAAGAACATCATTTATGAATGGAAATAGTCTTCATTTTCTTACCCCATAGGATTTTGGTAGTCATCAAATAAGCTAAGATGGGTGATAGTGTTTCGAAAACTATAAAATGTAGTAGCAGTTGAAAGCATTTAAGCTCTTGTATGAGGAATGGATCTTTAAAGCAGACTTTGATTTCCATGTATTGTCAAAATCCATGTTAATAATAAATGATGCAGCCCTGAATGAAAGGAAAGAAATTATATTATCTTTTGGGAACAGATGATGGTGTCAATATTCCCTTTTTCCAAGTGTTAGGATCTGACTGCCAGTCAAGTTGTGAATTTCTGGGTTAAGTTTTAAATGATGTACATATGTTTTATTTTCTTATTTCCTTTTTTTTAAAAACCCCATTCAGTTTAGGTAACTTCTTTTTGTCAGGAAAAAATATGCTTTGCAATTAGCATGATTACAAGCAAATTGAATTTGTTTTCTAGTGAAGAAATCTCAAGAGCGGGGTTGAGCTAATCACACTCTTACATTCTCTCTTATTTTATTTTTATCCTTGTACACACTTCCATTCACACAAGCACATATAGAAACAGACACACACACACACACACACACACACACACAGAGGCAATTAATCTATGGGTTTAATGCATATTTGTTTGTTTCTTCAAAATGTATGTTTGAATGTATTTTTAATTTATATAATGATATTTTAGGGAATTTAAATTCCAACTCTTTATATTGTTCCATAGGTTTAGTAGTTATTATTTGTAAATACTTAGATTATTTAGAAGTTTTTATTTTCCAACTAACCAGAGCATTTTGGCCTTCACTCCAAAAAGCATCTATTTTGCAACAGTCAGGAGTTTATCTTCGAAACAAATTCTGGGCTTCCTATCTTTTGGAATTTAGTTGGTGATATAATCAGCTGAGAGTCAGGAGAGTATGAGATAAAAATACTCAGACAACCTCAGCAAATAGTGATCATCAATCTGTTCAGACTCTGGCTGAGCTTCTCGACTACTTCCCTACTTGAGCCAGTCTCTTTTTAAATCTAATGGCTAAAGAGGTTTCTCAAGTGATCCAGTTAATCATGTTTTTCCTGAACCATGCCAGCCAATGGAGAGTCAGCTCAACAGAATAAGAATTGGGTTCCCTCCATTCCCAGATTCAACATATTCCTATTTCTACAGTTTCCTATAATGAGTCTTAGGTTGGGCCGGATGAAACTGCATTTACCCAAACACGTAATTGGCCAGCTGTTAAAATAGGAGCCAGCACAGCTCCCCAAAAAGCAGGAAACAAAATTCTCTCAAAAAAATTTACATTTCAGAAATGAGTACCATTCTGGTTCTGATTTTGTATGGAAATTTCAGAACTGGAGTTTTATACCAGCAGGAGAATGAACATTTGTAATTAATTGTGTCATCTAGAACATGTTGGCCTGTTGTCACACATAAACTAAACATTTAACCCTTTGATAGCTTGACAGTTTCCAAGAGATAAACAACTAAGTTACATTTACATTACAATTACTAGTTACTTACCTTCAGGCACATTGTTATATTGGAAAGGCAATAACACCCCTCCATAGCGTTGCTGTAGAGTTAGACTGGTTTCCATTCCAGTGCTCAACACCTCTATGACCACTGAACACATTGCTATCAACTGTTCTTAACTTCAGTTTTCCCATCTGTGAATGGGAATGAATATACCTACCTTTTGGTCTTGGAAAATTTACTTAACTCATAAAAAATGCCTGGTTTAATGCCTAGCACAGATACTACCCAATATATATTATTCCCCTTTGCTTGTTCACCTAAGAACTAAGAAATATACTGAAAAGAATTAGAAAAAAACAGAAATCGAATTCTGAGGAAATGAAGTGGAGCTGTTACAGGCCTGCACTGGTTTGGGCTTCATGCTCTATCATCTCATGCAGAGATTAAAAATGGTCTCACAGGCAAATCCACTGGGCTTCCAGTTTCTATAACATCAGCAAACTAAGAATGGTTTTTATATTTTTAAATATACTATTTTCTATAATACATACCTGATAAATGGTTTATTTTGGCTCACAGTTTTGGAGTCCATGATTAGTTGCCCTTATTGCTTTTGGTTCTGTGGCCAGACAGCCCATCCTGAGGGGGAGTACATGGGAGCAAAAACTGTTCACCTCATCACAGCCAGGAAGCAAAGAGAGGAAGAAGAAGGAGCTGGGGCCCCATAATCCCCTTCAAGGACACGTCCCCCAAGATCAGCAAACCTCCCACTAGGTTCTATATTTAAAGTCTCCACCAGCTCCCAATAGCGGGTCACAGGCTTAGGAATAAGCCTTTACCTCACAGCCCTCTGAAGGACACTTACACAAACTACAGTATAAAGTAAGTAGATTCTGCGGGTCAGTGAGGACTTAATCATTATTTATAATATTTTCTCTGGGCAGATGAATTTACAAGCAATTTAGAAATGAGCTTGCAGAATATAATCTATTTAGAAGTTGGAGTTAGCTTTAATAAAGAAAAAATATATATTTCACATCTAATTTGTGTTTCCCAGGCCTGTCAGAGAGTTTGCCATGCCAAAAGGAGCCAATACTTTTTGCTACTGTGTAAAAGCGAATGTGATTGTCACTGGAGGTAAGAAGACAGTTAACGTTACAGAGAGCGCTTCTGCTTTGCAAACAGTACTCTCCTTGAATGATACTGCTAGGAATAACCTTACGGGGAATTTACAAATTGTATAAACTGAACCTGTCTGTCCCTTTCATTGTGGCTTCTGGAATTGATGACACATTTAGAAAAGCTTTCTTTGGCCCAGGAATATGTGAAGTAAATTTTCTTTTATTTTACTATAATTTGTTCTGTTTTGTTTTACCTTTATAGTTTTAGTCTGTCTAGAACTTATTTTTATGTGTAAGAGCACATGTTCCTATCTTTTAGAGGAAGGACATTTAAATACCTATGTTCATTTGTTTGGAGAGAAAGTTCAAAATTTTCTCAAATATTCAAAAGTAGTCCATGATCAAAGTGGTCAAGAGTCAATGATTTAGAGTCTACAAAAAGAAGGGCCAAGGAGAAAATCCTGAAGAATATCAACCTTCAAGGGATATTAAGTAAGGAAGAAATGGGAAATTAGTCCATCTGCTGAGAGTAGGAGAAAGATGAGACTCTAAGAAGTTTCAGGAGAAGAGGAGAAAAACAGAAATAGTCTTTGACATGCAGACCCTGCCTCTGTAATATTGGACATTTGTTATATTGTGATGGCTCTGAGCTTGGGCTCAAATCCACTTGCTAGTTGTGTGGTGAGGAGGTTACTTCCTCTCTGAATCTTCAATCTCATCTGTAAGTGGAGTTCATAATAATGCCTGCTCATAAGGTCATTAAAAGCATTAAAGTAATTCAAATAATTGCTTTGTGTCTTATACACAGTAAGTGCTCAATATATGTTTGCTAATATAGTGATAAGAACATATTTCATATGAAATGTTTAATATTAACTGAGATAAGGTACACTTGGCACATAGCAGGTACTCGGTAAATATTAATACAGTCTATTTGAAACACATCGGCAAAACCACTGGAAGATGTGGGGAGGGTTGTTCAAATAAATAAATCTGTGACTACAGTTAGAAGACTGTATGTTTATCATATGTGAGAGGTCTGACTTATTGTAGGAATCACAGAAAAAAAAAAAAGAGCTAATCTCCAAAGATATTAGAAATGGCACTGAGGGTGTAGATCAATGGTAGAGGACAAGGTTAGCCTGAGCAACACCCAGGGTTTGATCCCCAGCACCAAACAAGGAAAAGATGTTGTAAGTGAATGATTTGTAAGACTTGGAGATAGAATAATATTAGATATTAGTGGAAGAGACGATCCAGCTCTAAGTTTGTAAGGTCAGGAAATGGAAGAGCAGCAATTGTGTTGACAGTTACAAAGGAATTAGGAAGAGGGAATTTGGATGGAAAAAGGAGCAAACAAAAACTGTCAGGTGTTGATTAAACACCCAAAAGCATATTCTGTTTGGTGATGGAAAAAGACCTGGCTGGTGGGGCTGGGGATTTAGCTCAGTGCTTGCCTTGTAAGCACAAGGGCCTGAGTTCGATCCCCAGCACCACCAAAAAAAAAAAAAAAAAAAAAAAAAAAGACCTGGCTGGAGATGAAAGACATTACGTCTCCCCAGACTGCCTGCCTGAGGGAGAGAAGGAGCTCCAAGGGCCCTTGAGGACACCAGGATCACCTTACAGGAGATCAGGGACACACAGGCTTGAAAGATGCAGATAAACAAAACAGACACCCAAACAAACATCAAGAAAGCATCCTGTATTGGAAACATAAGTCTAAAAACAGAATGAGCAAAGAAGTTTTTTAAAAACAAGAACACTTATCCAAAAAAAAAAAAATCAGTAAATACACCATTTAGCAAGAGTAGAAAAAAAAATACTCATAAAAGAGACAAGGTGTTAAATGAACAAGGGCTCCGTGCCCCTTCCATATAAAAGTTTTTAAATTCCTTATCCCCAAACACACACCGTAGGCGATGCTTGGTTTCCTACCTAGAGTAAACTGCCTCACCTCTGAAGTCCCTACATTGTTGATAAAGACAGCTGTGCTCCTGCTTCGGGGATAGGTCATCTCCCCTGAAAATATAAAGCTGATTTTCTCCAAGTACACCATGCAAAGTTTATATTGAAATATGTGCTCAGCTTTGGGCTTTCTATAATACTTGAAACTAACTTGTGGCTCAAATTCTCTAACAAAAATAATATAGAAATCTATTGGACACTAAAACAAATAAAAGTAATGTACCAGAAGCCAGAAGAGCTGGGTTTAGTCATAGCCTGACAACTAACAAGCTACATAATTTTCAACAATCATTTAAATTCTCCCTGTTGCTTATTTTCCTTATCTGGTAAAATGAGGAAATTGAACTACATGCATTTCAAGATGACTCTGACCCTATGATCACAGTTTTCAATGAACTGCCTGATCATAGAGAGAGAAACTAAAAAGGTCTTTTGGAAAGTCCAAACTCTGTATGCTAATTCAGTAATCAACATATAGTTGTAGCTTTGTATACTCAGAAAAGCAAAGCATTAATGGCCACAGACTTAAAATTCAACAAAGGAAATCAAGAAAGGAAGGCATATAGATAAGAAGTCTGCAGAGTGATTACATGAGAGTCACACACAGAATCATGAGCAAGTTTCCTGAAACTTGGTGGTGATGAGTGTAAGAATAAACATGAACAAACAGGAATCCAACTTTCTAAGCTGAACCATGATCATCTAAAGAGCTCCCCACTGAGGTCTAGAACACACAAAGGAACAAATGCTAGAATTGGATGTTTTCAGGAAAGAAATGAGATGCCCATGTCAGCATTCTTGATCCCCATTGCCTCTTTTGGAATTGATGATTATCTTGGCTCATCGACATTTCCTGCACTGGACTATGCATCAGAAGAAGGTAGTGGGTGCTCCAGGAAATGAGAGAAGGATGCAAGTATGGTGGAGATAAAACACCAAACATGGCTGTATCTGCCAGCTTTCCATTACTGTGACAAAATACTTGAGATAATCAATTTAAGCAAAAGAAAGACTTATCTTGACTCATTTCTGTTGCTTTGGCTCCATGGTAGTACAGTATATCAAGGGAGGAGCACATGGCACAAGAGGGCCATTCACTTCATGGGCAGCCAGGAAGCAAAGATAGAGACACAGGAAGGAGCAGGGTTCCAAAATCACCTCCAAAAACATGCTCTCCAATGACCTAGCTTTATCCAAACAGGGCAGGGTCCACCTTTTAAAGATTCCACCACAACCCAGTAACACCACATACTGGAAAGCAAGCTTTTAAATACATAGGCCTGTGGGGGACATTCACATTTCAAACTATAGCAATGCCCACTGAAATAATCGGCCCACACACCTCTGCATACCTTTAGTTACGTAAAAATATTAGCCTTCCATTCTACTTCAACCCAAACCACTCACACAAAACCTTTGGCAAAACAGTACTTAAATATATAGCCAAAGTGAGGTTTGATTTCTAAAATATGATTGTCACATGATGCTGTCATATTAACCTTAAACTTTAGACAACGCTTTGTTCTCACCCCCCCAAAAAAGTAAAACTTTAAGAATACCAGTTGTAATATACTCTTTAATCTTAGTATTTTAATCACTTTGGGGAAAATGTACTTGGTAAAGTTCTTGGATTTCAATTATTTCAGCGTTTTGGATTAAGTCATTTGACTCATTAACCTCAGGGTTCATTATATTATAAAATCCTAATCTACAGTTTTGAAAACTTACTAATTATAGGTTTTCTAGTTCTCATGAAGGCAATTATATATTTAGCAGCATGACCAACAAGCAACTAATAGTTTTCACCATGCATAATTTATGAACTTGTCACAGTTATGGAGCCTCTATTAGTAGAAAATGCAAACTCTCAATAACTGAAAACACATTTTTCCCAGGAGAATACTCTTGTTGATTAGTGACTCAGCCAAGCACATTGCTAAATGTACAGTATGTACCAGCTGGTGATGCAAAATATACAATGAAAGCTGCTCTGCTAGACATGCTTGGATGTGTTAAATGTGCAGGGACATTTGATGAGCTTGAAAAAGCAGGTGGGCAGGGGGAAAAGGACAGAGTATTAGCAAAAACCCTGGACATTTCCTAGGCATTATTTTGGTGACCATCAAGAATATTTTAATCAATACCATCTCCACTAATTAAGAATTAAGCTCTTCATGTGAAAGATTCAGTGTATAAAAACAGTTATCTGCTGTCCAAAATAACTTGGGGGCTGTGCAGGCATGTTTTGTGTTTCATTCAACAAATACTTTCTATACAACACTTTCACTTAGGCTCTATTAACCTTAAACATGTCAGGTTGTATTCCTAACCTTTGAGAATTCAAAGTCTCATAATACAAATAAGGTAAGTCTAAAAATAGCCATAATATAGCATGTGGGTCAGTAGATAATGAGGACAAACATAACAGTAATACCGATGAGATACTGTAGGCATTGAGAGCTTAGTATAATGTCCCTTTATGTTCATTCTGGTTTTGAAAAGCCACCACACACACTATAAAAACCCCATTAACAGCAATGGGAGCAGGCAAAGCTAGGTGACCTCTGCTAGGCGACAGTAGAGAGCCTCTGGAAGATAGTTTCCTTCACAGTACAGGAGGACAAAACCCTTAGTTTAAGAGTCCTGGACATGTGTCAGGTGGACGTCTTCTACTGTATTTTTCTTCATGTGATATACAGGCTATCAATTTCCTTCTGGGACTAGCCTAGCTTCTTCTCCCAGGAGTACACCTGTTGTTGGGGATGCCTCAGCCAACCCTATCCGGCACTACCTGTGGGCCTGAGGCTCAGGGTTCTGAGCACACCCCAGTAATGTGAGACTCCTTGGCAATTGCCAGTGAAAAGCAAATTCAGGCAAGATATTATGGTACTGGGATTATCTAGTTTGAAGCATTATTTATTATTTATTAACAAAAACCTGCAAGCATTCTCATTGACTATAGTATCACTAGATTTCCCTCTACTCTCACTGTAGTAATTTTGCTTTTCAGAGCAAAAAATCATGAAACTTTGAAGAGTTGGAAGATCATAATTTGAAAGATAAGAAAACTGAGGCCCCCACCAAGAAAACAATTTGCTGCAGGTCACGCAGTGCTTTCACTAGCTAAGGTTGAGTCAGTGGTCCTTGTCTCAGCCTCCATTCTTCCCAGACCACCGTAATCTGGGCCATGTAGAGGTGCTTTCTCCCTTGCTTTTCTCTGTGAGCTGAGCCAGTTTATTTCCTCAGTAGTGACACACTTGGATCAAGTGACTCACCAACTCAGATAAGCACTTGCTAAAAGAAAGAAAATCTTATCTCTATGAGTGACTTTATAGAAATCCTGCTTAGTAAAAAAGAAAAAAATCAAACAGAAAATAACAAAGAAAGAAGGAATCAACCATATTACTTACAAAGTCCTGTTAAGAACCATATTACTTACAAAGTCCTGTTCTCAGATTTGATATTTCCTATGAATACTTACAAGCTTCTGTATATTTCATGTTTGCTTTATTGCTATTACTGGATTATAAACACTCAAAAACAGGCAGCATGCTTCATAAATGTGTGTAAAAGTTTCTTACTCTCCTCCAAGCATTTTATAGAATGTGTGGTACAAGGCAGGGACTTAGAATAATAATAATAATGGTAGCAACAGCAGCAGCAGCAGCAGTAATGTTCAGCTTAGTCTGGGAAACTGTTCAGTTATGCATGGGTGATCCTATTTACTCTCAAAACTATGACCAAAGTTTACTTATCCCACTGTATAGACAATGCAACTCAGACATAGAGAGGTGAAGCAACTTATTCAAAGTCATAGAGCTAGTAGTGATGGAGCCAAGTTTCAAATCAAAATAGACTCAAAATATGTACTACTATTTCATGAATAACTCTAGTAACCAACTCACTTACTTGGCAAGCATAAATCAAACATTACTTGTCAAGTATTGCCACAAATGAGAAATACAGAACTCACTGGGTAAATAAGCAGATACAAAGAACCATAACTGAATAGGATTTGTGCTAGAAAATAAATCTGATGAAAATACCCTGTGAACACATAAGGAGTCTTAACTCCATCAGGGTGCAGGAGGGGCGGTTAGGGAAGGAATTTCAGAGGAAACCTTGGACTCAATTCTAAAAGAATATGTTTTGGTGTTCTGGAAAGGTAGACTTTGGCAATGACAATATGTAGAATTTCTTTATATTGTTCACATCTAACAGAATATTAGTGCATAGTAACTTCTCAAGAAATGTTTGTTCTTGCTGTTAATAAGGGTTGCATGAAGTCTTATATTTAAGAAAAATCCCAGTTACTCATTTCCTACAGTCCTGAAAACGTCTTGGTTCCTATTTTAATGATCTTGAGCTACCATAACAAAATATCATAGGCCAAAGGGCTTAAACAATGGAAATTCATTTCCTTATAATCCTGGAGACTAGAAGTCCAAGAGCAAGGTGCCAGCATGGTCAGTCCCTAGTGAGGGCTGTCCTCCTGGCTCATAGGTGGCCTTCTCCTTGCTGTATCCTCACATGGTGGGGGAAAGAACAAGTTCTCTGGATCCTATTTTTAACAGGGCATTACGCCCACCATAATCGCCCCACCCTCATAACCTCATCTAAACCCAATTATCTCCCAAAGGCCTCATCTCCAAATACCATCACATTGAGTGTGACAGCTTCAATATATGAATTTTGAGGGGACACAGTTCAGTCCCACTCAGTGATTTGAGAAATGGAAACTGGAAATCAGCTATACCACTATTTTTTTTTCAGCCTGCTTCTAATCTCCAAATCTGAGAGCCTCAGAAATAAAACAGGCAACTTTTCCAAAGGAGTTAGATGAACATTTTCCACAAAGATGCCTTTTTGGTTGAGATGCATGTTTCCCCTTCTTTCAGTATTTGATAGTTAAACCTGTGAGCTGTGATTCATCACTTTAACATTAAGTGACTGAAATTGTTCGATAAATGTTTGTTGAATCCTTATCATAGGTTACACATTAGAGTTACCATACTAAACAAGAAAAAGTTCTTCCTTCAAACCGTGCAGAGTCTTAAAGAAGGTCCCTACAAAATAGTAAAAGATGATAAGTATGGGGGGTGCACATTGGCACGCCACTCAGTTTAAAGGATAAGAGAATATTCTTAGCCATCCTAAGTCTTGAAGGATGAATCAAAAGAGAAGATAGAGACAATACTATGCTTCTTTTTCTTGGGGCCCAAAAGAATAATTAGAAGTATGGAAGCATCTGTATCTCTGACATTTGGCTGGTTTATCAATATCCAATTACCAAGTCACCTAGTGTCTCCCCATATTTGGTTGGCTCTTTCAGTATTAGTATACTTATACAAAAAACTTAATGTATATCAGCAAACAGAAACTGTGGATGTCCCAATACATGCTACCAGATCAACTAAAATGACTATATTGAATTTTAGGGTTTTATATATAAATGTAAATTGTGACTCTTAACAGCTTAGGTGATACATAAACTATAGCGTAGGTTATAAGCTAGTATAGAAACTTTTTGCTTAGTAGCCTAAAATTCCTTGGTAATAATTAACGTGCTAGTTAGGAATGAATCACAGTATTCCTAATTAGATCCCATTTTCTGATATGTCATTCTGAACAAATCACATTTAAATCACTAAATTAAATCAAATCATTTAATCGAAATAATTTAATCTTTGGGAGTTCACTTCTTATGCGAAAGCTTGAATATATAATTTCTAGGGTCCCCATTTGAAATTCTTTTGATATTTTTATGACTCACTTTTCAGAATAAAATTTAGACCTCTTTTTTTTTTTGAATGCTAGGAATCAAGCTCAGGGCCTTGTGCTTGCCAGGCAAGCGCTCTGCCACTTGAGCTAAATCCCCAGCCCCTCAGGATAACATTTAATGGGTTATTTGTGAAACAGAAAATACAATATCTTAAAAATATTCTATAGTTCATACACTATTACAAATGGTTTAGATTACTTTTTAAAAAAACATAAAGTTTACAACTATACATTCTTTCAAGTAAACCAGGCTGATGTAACAAATCAACTCCAAAATGTAAATGATTTGAATACAATGGAAAATTTTTCTTTTTTTTCTTTTTCTTTTTTTTTTTTGAAAGTTTTTCTTTCAGTTATATAAAATCTAAAATAAACTCTTGTAGTTCATGGACTAACTGCAAGGAATACTGAGATATATAGTCTAGTTCTATACTCAAAAAGAGAGGATAAGGGGTTTGGGGAACAACTAGCCAAGCTTTGTCATAAAACCGAATGCATGCATGAGTGTGTGTATGTGTGTGTACACACATGATAACAGATTTCTGATTCAATTTGCATTTTTAATGTCACTAATATCCCAACAGATCCCTGGCAAAGGATGCAGTCATATAGTTTACAGAGGAAGAAGATAAAATTAGCAGATATAGCCAGGCATGGTGGCACACACCTGTAATCCCAGCACTCAGAAGGCTGAAGCAGGAGGATCACAAGTTTGAGTCCAGCCTGGTTAATACAGCAAGTTCAAGGCCAGCACAGATTACATTTGTCTCAAAAAAACCAAACAGCAAAACAAAATTAGCCTTAACTGATCATTATATATTGCACAGATATATTGAAATATCTTAATATATCCCATAAATATGTACAATTAGTAAGTGTAAATTGAAAATAAAAACATATTTTAAAAAGGAAAAAGAAACTGTGAAGTTACAACTAAAATTATAATTACAAAATCATGGATCCATGGTCTTCTATAGACATAAACAAAAAGCAGTGGGAACTGTGCATGTGGTGCACACCTATAGCCCCAGCTGCTCAAGGGGCTTGCTTGAGTGCCAGAGTTCAAGGCTCACATGGGCAAGAGAGTAACACCTCATCTAAAAAAGTGGATATGTAAATATATCTAGAAAGATGTATAATTAATATTTTAAAAGGGCTGGGGATTTAGCTCAGTGGTTAGAGTGCTTGCCTTGCAAGCACAAGTCCCTGAGTTCGATCTCCAGCACCAAAAAAAAAAAAACAAAGAAATTTTAAAAGTTAGTAATGATTTCCTGTAGGGAGTGGAGTAAAACTAGGAGTCATGGAAGAAAGAAGACTTTTTTAATAAAATTTATACCCTTCTGTAGTGTTTAAACTTTTTACAGTGTAGCCTAATGATTTTAATAATTAAAAAAAGAGTCTGTGGTATGATATTACTTATATATAAATTATATGTGCTTATGGAAATGTATTTAAAGGGACTACAGAAAAATAAAAACAGTTGATTTGTTCCAATGATGGAAATTTTGTACAGTTTTCCTATCCCCGTGATTTATTTTACTATTATAATGTTTGCATAATTTAAGAATGTAAAATCCAAAGAACAGCTGCCTTAAATACTTTTTGGAAGTAAATAAAGTATAAATAATACATTAATGCATGAAGGAGTAGGGTAGTATTGAATCAAGAAAAGTATTCATAAAATATTTATGAGAATCCACATTTGTATGTGTAAATGCACTCATCACAAAACAGCCTTGACAAGAAGCAGATCCAAAGAGAATGAGTCCTTGAGCAAGGCAATACAGAACACGTGCGAGAAGAAACTGGTTGTGGTTTGTTATTAGAAGAAACAGAAAGGTAGGACTGAATGAGTTCCTCTTCAAACTTTGGCTAACTGAGAAACTAATCTTTGGCTGCATTCCTCCTTAGGGGAGGATAAAGTCCTCCGTCTGTGGCACCCTTACAGCAGCACCAAGCCTGTGGGGAAGCTGGTGGGACACATGTTCAGCATCACTGAGATCGTGACCAATGAGAAAGATCAGCACGTCATCAGCCTTTCCTCCGCAAAGGTAACCATGGCAACAATACAAACAAAATGAAATCATTTTTTCCTACAATGAACTACTGGAAGACCTAGGAGTACATACAATCTTTCACTGAAATAACTGTTAGTCACTAAGAAAAATATCGTAGTATGGAGAAGGAAATGATGAGATTTTGTTCTCTGCTTCTATTGATTCTATAAGAAAGACAAGTTTATTGGGGATAAATCCAATGTCATCCTTAGGAGTAAAACACAAGAGGCTTCCCATTATAGATAAGAACATCATCAGTAGAGACAGAAAAACAAGAATTTCTGTCACTGTCATTATAACATAGTGTTTTACATGTTCTGGTCAATGTAATACAAGAAAAATGAGTTATAAATATTAGAAATGAGAAGACTGAATTACTAGATTTGGAAATAATATGATTGCTTGAGAAATTCAATAAAATCAGCTTAACATTTTTATAAAGGATAAGCGCAATAAGGTGGCTGGTTATAATGGCAATTTATAAAAATAATTTCCGTATAGGAACAATAACTAGTTAGGGAAAAATAGTCAAAGAAATAGCATTCACAATTACAAAATATACAAAATACCTAGGAATAACCCTAACAAGCAATATTCACTATGAATGTTAAGGTAACTATGAGGTTTAACTGAGGTGCTTTTGTTTAAGAACATGAATAGAGAGACGCACTGTATTTATATATGAGAATATTATAAAAGATACGCTCCATAAATTAATCTATATATCTAATACTATTCAGGATTATTTAAATATTGGTTTGTCAAGTTTAAAGTTAATGTAAAGATACTGATATACAAAAATATCCTAGAAACTTTGGAAGATAGAACTATGAGCTGACACTTTCTGTATTAGATATTAAAACAACTTATATAGCCACAATAAATAAAATGGAGCAGAGTAATCACACCTATGAAACAAAAGAGATTATGCAGGAATTAGTAAATATGCATGTGGGAATCGTGTATAAAAGTAGCATTTTAAATCTGTGCGCGAAGGATGATTTAGTCAGTAATTATTTGAAAATCTGACTAACCATATGTATAGCCTATAATGTCTGAAGGATATGTAGTCGGATCCTCACTTCATAAAATATGCAACAAGATACAGTCCATGTGGCTTAAAAATAAGATTATAGAAATTATAGAATTTTCCGGAAGAAAATATAGGTGATTATTCATATAGCTTTAAGGTAATTCCTAAGCATAGCACCTATGGCTATTGGGAAAACAAATATAACTACGCAAACATTGAAACATTCTTTAAATATAATAATAGCTATCATTTATCAAATGTTTACCAAGTGTTAGGCACTTGCTAAGTATTTTACATACCCAATTTGTTTGATACTAATAATAACCCTATAAAGTTATTATCGCAATTTTACACGTGACAAGATAAATTAGATCTAATTAATTTGCACAAGGCTACAGGCTACCTAGTGGCTGGGTGCACTGAATCCTTTATCTGATTCCAATTCAGACTGCCTCTCTATACTCATTAACAAGGTTAAAGGCAGAAACAGGAAAGGTAAACCGCAATAAAAATGACAGAAACCAGAATAATACCCTTAAACAAATAACACTTTGGCAAATGGGTAGGAAATAAAAGGAGGGAGAGGAGGTGGGAGGGGAAAGGTTGAAACACACAGGCGTGTAGATCTTTTGCAAAAGGGAAGGGGACCAAGAGATGAAGGGAAAGTGAAGGAAGGGAGAGGAAGGGAATGAAAAAGAATTGAGACGTGTTATGTACAGTACATGCACCAACTCCCCCATGAGGAATGGAGTTATTATGTACTGCAAACACGTACAAATAAAAACTTAAAAATTAAAAAAAAAACCCAAACAGGTGTGTTTACATAGTGCTGAGGAGAGGTAAAAAAGAACAATGAAAGAGCAACAGTAGGGTAGTATAATATACTTCTCAAGAGTTTCTTAGTTAATATTTGATCATTAAAATAAAAATTATTATGTCACATTGCTCAATATATAGAGAGGAAATAGACAATTATTTTTTAAAAGCAGGGTAAGTAAAAGGACACAAATGAAAATAAGGTTCCTACACTTCACTCCGCGTGGTAAACACAGTCATGTAAATGATGCGCAGCCTCTGAAAGAAGAAATCAGAGCACAGCACCCCTTATCGTCTTATCCTAGAGGGATCCCCTCTAAGTCCCACAGGGATGCCCGACACCAAGGAGCGCACCAAACCCTGTATATACTGTTTGTTCCTTTGCGTAGCTACCTAGTGAAGTTTAATTTATAAATCTGGCCCACTAAGAGATTAATAAACATAACTGACAATAAAAATAGAATAATTGTAACACTAATAAAATTGCCAGCCTCCCTATTCTTGGGCTTTGGAGTTACTTGGGCAAAGGATGACTGGGGCATAAGCACTGTGGCGCCATTGCAGTCAATCTGATGACCATGATGGCCTCTCAGAGTTGACTGGTGTACAACGTGGACACACTGCCCTCATCTGAGCAGGACAGAGGGGTCGTGGAACATTTTCTCATAGTGCTCAGAATGGTGCATGATTTTAAACTTACAAATTGTTTACTTTGAGAATTTTCCATTTAATATTTTCAGACCACAGTTGCCCAAGTGAAACCATGGGTAAAGGAAACTGCAGGAAGTAAAACTCCAGGAAGTAAAACCGCAGATAAGGGGGTATACTGTATTATCATTTCAACAGGGAAATAAAATGAGGCTCACGATGCTTGGGTTGCCCAAGTTCATACACCCTTTTATATACGAAGGGTACCTATTTTTATGACCTCTACCAGGAATTCTAAATCAGTGGAATCTGAAAAACAAAGGGTTTATTCTGCTTTTTCTCCTTTCAAAAAGAGAATTAGAATTTCTATGAAAACCACTTAAAACAGGATTATGATAAGGCTTATACAACTGTTTAAATTATGAAAACTAATAGGATCTTAAAATGAATGAATTTTATGGTATGTAGATTACATGTCAACATTATTGAAAAAGAGAGGTGTTTAGTGTGACATGCTAATAAAGTCAAATTCAAGAGAAAAAAACCTGTGATTTAGTAAGTTATGGTATCTGCTTATATATAATAGAAATATAATAGATATTTAATATTATATAAATGAATGGCAATATGAAAATAGCTAAACAATATATTATGTGAAATATAATGAAATGGGATGTAATGTAGTCAACCAATTTTAAAATATTTGTTTGTCTATCTTATATTATCAAGGACAATTAATAGCAAGATATTTTGGTGGTTACCTGTGTAGCAAGATCATTGTGAACTAAAAATATTTTTCATTTGTTTTTTTCATTTCTTACCTGCTTGCTATGTAACTATTTATTCCTCTTGTATAAAGAAACTTTTTAATTTTTAAAATGGTACTGGAAAGACAGTGAAGATTTTGAGACACTAAAACTGAAACGTTATGAAGTGACACCAGGAATCTCCTCTAGAAAATTAAAAGATAAAATATCTTTATAGCAAAAATTGAGGCTATTCATGCTCAGAGATGAAGAGACTGAACAGATAACCTTTCCAATTTCTTCTAAATGTAATGTGTGTATTAAGACAAAGTTCATTCAACCATCCCACCACCTCCACTGGGGCAAATGACTTCTTATTTTTCCATTCCGTTTCTTCCTTTGTAAAATGTCAGAGTACTTAGCCCAGAGGGTTGTGATAAAAATGAAATGAGAACATACATTTGGTTATTCAGCAAATGCTTATTTCTTGAGTGTCTACTTCAAAGTCAGGTACTGTTTTGGGTTCTAGAGATGGAAAATCCAACAAGCTGTCCTGAGGAAACTTACATCCTCCTAGGAAAACAGAGAAACAAGTAACAAATACATAAGAAAACAGTACAGTAAAGACTGTAAAAATTAGAACACAGTGGTGTAAAGTGATTGAATTTTGCCTCTGAGGAGGAAACATCATAGCAGAAGCCAGAATGGCTAGAGGAACCAGCCTCACAAAGACCTGGGAAGGAGCAAATGAGGCAGAAGGCACCAGCCACAAAGCACCAAGAGTCTTTGCCAAAGCTTTATTTGCCATCGTTTTTGCATTTATCCATTGCAACAAAAACAATAGAGAGGCTTTATACATGTAACAGTCCTTCAAATTAATTTATATAAAGTAGCTTTCATCACACTAAACTTTCATAAATCACACCGTTTAGTTATGTGGAAACTACATGACTTCTGAGCTCTTAGAGTTTCATCCTGCCTCCTAGTTTTGTAGTATCTCTACATGGGTATTATTTTATCTTTCAACTGCTAAAACTGTATTTCTTTCTAGGTGCTAAAATTATATGTCTAGTCATAGAGCTCAAGTGTTGAATAGCTATGCCACATCTACTGCTCCAGAAGAACTGAAAAATGTTGAAAAATGAGGAGACAAATATAAACATCACTTACTTTCATTTCATTAGTAAAACCAATGGTCATAATGGTTGGCAACCTTGTCTAGCACTGCTGTAGCTACCTAGAGGCTGCTTTTTTTTCTCTGAGGAGGAGAAATATATATGCTTTGATGATTTACAACAGATTGCAAATGGGCGTAGAAGTTGCTATTTTTCTTAAATTTTCACTTTGGAAGTGCTATGTAGGAACCTGAGAAAAGGCAAAGCTGACTAGATTGTGGTGTGCCTAGAGCAAGAAGCAGTCTTTATATTAGGTGCCGGGTACATAAAGTCAGAGCAAACCCAAGAGGTTGTCGACCTGGCCTGTAGAGTGGCTGGGCTTCAATTTATCCATGACCATATCTAAGATATTCTCAAAGGTGAAGATTGTACTACTATCTCACTTTAGCCAGAATGACTAAGAAAATGACCTCCAGCATTAGGTAATCTAAAGCTAAGTCCTGGCTCTGAAAATTACTAGTTGTGACTTTGGGTGAGTTGTTTTGAGATCAATGAGGAGGATAACAGAGTATCTTCCTCATAAAGATTAAATGAGATAATGAAACATACATCACAAGGTAAGAAAAAGAGAAGGAAACTACTCCACATCAGCACAGTAAACAATGGTAACATCATGCAAAAACTCTGCAAAGTGATGGAAATAAAGCCCAAGTGCAGTGCACCAGTGAGGAAGGAAAAGTGTCCCTATGGAGAATTTGAATGCGAGCAGGGAAAAGGGAATTTTCGACAGAGGCTGCTTCAGTCTCTTGAAGATTTAAAGAGGATATAGACTGAAGGTATGCTAAGGATGAAGATGACAAGAGGAAAATAAGAAGGAAAGGTGTTTGGAAGAGATAAAAGGTCAGAATTTTAACCACAGGCATTCTTGGACTGTCGTTATCCAATTTAATCATTACCCTCTAAATTCATTTATTTTCTGTTATTAATGCTGTCAATGCTACATTTTTGTATGTATATTCTTCATTTGATCTTAGCCAAAAGGCTGAGAAGTGATTGTATGTATATTCTTGCTATAAATATTTGCTATCATTTTACTCCAATCATTTAGGATAACTTAGATTTACGTAAGACTCTTGTTAACATCTCATCTTTTGATTCTATCTCAATCATTGAATAAGTGCTCTCATTCATTTGCATGGGAAGATACTCATATATTGTAAAGTGAAAATAACAAGTTGCATATATACTTTAAATGGTCATTTATATGTGACATAATGCAAAGCAAATGTCTGAATTATTATATGCCAAAAGTTAATAGTGAAATCTCCCTGTATCTCTGTTTATTGCCTTTTTTTGCCTATCTTAATCTTCTCATCTGAAATAATGAATGTTTGTATGTGTGTATTACTTGTGTCACACTCACACAAAAATCCTAAAATAGACATAGTAAAAAAAAAAATCTATTGGAAAAAAATGAGTTGATGTAAGTCAAGTATGCAACACAGTACCTGGTATATGACCAGTCTGCAGTAAGTGTTAGCAATTATCAGGAAGACGTTTTCTTCTCTCTGCAGCAGTGGTGATGAGGCTTGTGTTGATCTATCCACACTTGTCCTGAACCTTCTTTGTGCCCACACAGATAGAGATCATGTGTGTGGTCCACGACACAGAATAGGTCAAGGCTTTCTTTAAAAAATTCCAATGTATCATATGGTACACATCCATCTATATTCTTATTTTGAAGACTAAACATCAAGTCTACATGATGGTTAGATGACTCTTCTCTCCTTGAGCTCCTGATACCACCGTCATATCTTATACCTAAATCTTCTGCATTTGCTACCTCTCTCTTCATTTCCACCTAAGAACAAGCAGATTCTCTTCTTGCTAAATCAAATCCATCCTCTTTGCTCTTAATCTGAACACTGCCCCATCGAGAACCTTGTGTCATCAACCATGCTTCTCTTCTTCTTATGCTTATTGTGTTAATTTTCAAAATTCTTTTTCCTAAATTACAAACCATCAAGTTCTAATTTATCTTTTAAAATATTCTGCAAATCTAAAGCTGCATTTCACTTCAAATCTTCTTTTTCTGCCTTATGATTTGCCTCTAATAGTTATTAATATCATTGTTTTCCAGTGAGCAGTGATTCAATTTCAAAGTCACTTTGGAATTTTCTGCCTCCCTAACCCCTACCACTGGTCAATCTCTAAGCATGTGAAATGTATCTCATATCAGTCACCTCACTCTTTCGGAAACAGTTTCAACTTTAGTTCAAAGTCAAAGAGCTCCTGGTTGAAGGTATGTCTTAGAAGGTACCAGTGTCCTCCTACTTTCTGTCCTTTACCTCTCCAACCCATCCAAGTATTTTACTGTCACATTAACCCTTCTCCAATCCACTTACAACTTTGTCGGTACCTTCTTACATATTTTAAAGGCACTTACAAATAATGTCCAATTTCTCTTTTCCAGTTTTTTAGATTCTCCATCGTTTAGAACCAGAATGCCTTTCAGCTTTGTTTTTACTTACTCATGTTCAGATGTTCTAAACTGCACCAAACTCTTCCCCAAAGGTTTTGTGCTTTCCTACTTTTGTCCAGTATATCTCTTCTCCCATTCCTAGTTATTGTATCTCCCTCCCTACTCCTTTCTTTTTTTTTTTTCTTTTTTGGTTTTTTTTGAGACAGTATCTCACTACGTATTCCAGGCTGGCCTCAAAATCATCATCTTCTACCTCAGTCTCGTAAGTGCTGGGATTACAGGTGTGTGTTACCTGGGTATATCTGTCCTTTAAATCTGAGTGAATATGTCCTTCACAAAGCTTTCACTAAGAGAAAGATGGAGTTCTTGTCTTTTTGGTGGAAAAATGTGTACACTCATAGTACACCCAAGAACAGGAAGAAAAGCGGACTTTAAAATATGTTATCTTTTAACTGTATAAATAAGAAATCTTTCCTTGCTTTAGTTCCTTTATCTATTTGTATAGGATTGCTTTGTTTGATGTAAGTTCAAGGTTGGTGTATATGTGTTTTTACTTGCTTTTAGAGTAACTGGAAACATCCATGATAAAGAGCCTGGTTTCACTATTTCCAGTATTTTGCCACCCCTCATCTTTGTTTTGTTTGTTTGGGACACTCTCTTTTGGGCAAACTGATTGCAACACTCAAATGTAAGAGCTACTTGTCTCCAAACTTTCCTCAGAGTGACTATTGGAAAAATTTCTGGGGAAGACATATATTAGGAAATTTTAGCTCGTAAAATATGATTGACCACTTACAAAGAAAAAAATACAAAGTAAGAAGAGAGGGTAATGGCACATGCTTTGGGATTCAGTGCCCCACTGGCAATGCCTTTTGCTTGTGTACAGGCCTTGCTCCTTTTCCTGCAGTTTGTCAACCCAGGATGATTCACTGGCAACCTCTGAAAGAAGATCTGTGTTGGTTCTGAGCCATGGGAGCTGACGCCCCTCCAAAGACAGTGGGGAGCCAGGCCCTACTCGCAGCTCACTTTTGTTAATGTCTATTATGTTCTATTTTATAACATGACACTCTACTGTTATTGGATATTTGCGAAAGATCAACGGTGCTATTTCCAATTCTTGCCCTTTGAGACTCTTTCTTTGTAGTATTGTGTTTAAAAACCTTCATAATACTATTTTATTCTGTAGACTTTCTCCTCACCCCCTTACCAGCTAAAAGATCCCTCAGGCCTCTTGCACCTACACACACATATTTACACACACACACACACACACACACACACACACACACTTATTACAGCCTAAGATAATTATTGGGATATTGTGTTGACGGTACCCTTCATTTCTCATAATATGTGGTTCCCAAAAAACCCTGGCATTATTCCTTGATTAGTAAGCTGGACGTGTCTGTCTCAAGGCTACCTTCACAGGAAACCTACCTACCTTCTGTGTTAATATGGGTCAAGCCCCCGTCAAGCACCCAATAGTCTATCAGTCCCTGTGCCTGTATATATTTTTATATAATCTCAGTCTAAAGGAACTGTTATGGTTTCTATCTGGAATGACCCCTCAAAATCTCCTACATTGAAAGTTTGGCCCACAGTGTAGCAATGTTCAGAACTAGAGTTTTTAGGAAGTGATTAGGAACATAGCACTTCAGGAACATATTAATCTATTGGTGAGCTCATAACTTAATGGGATATTGGGAAACTTTAGGAGGTGGGGCCTAGCTGGAAGAAGCAGGTCACTGGGGACATGTTCTTAAAGAGTATATCTTCTCTCTCTCTCTTTCACCTTCATGGCTGCCATGATGTGAACAGATTTCCTCTGACATACTCTTCCAACATTATATTCTGCCTTCCCATAGGCCTAAAAGAATTGACTGAAACCTCTGAAGCCATGAACCACAATAAAATTTTCCTCAGTTAAGGTGATTTTGCTAGGTATTTTGTCACAGTAACAGAAGCTGACTGGTGCAAGAGCTAAAAATACAGTTGAGTTAATGAAGTTTAAATGCCACAAATCTTTCATGACAAAACCCCAGAATGACAGAGATACCAAGTTCAATGCAGCCGGAAAATTGGACCTAATCATGAAAGCTCATTTTGCAACTTGAAAGTAAGAACCATCACAATGCCTATAATCTCTTCAAGAGGCAATGTTGATTTGTCAATCTCTAACAAAACTGAAAATCTTCACACCCTTAGCCATAAAAATTATATTTCTAAGAATTTATCATCTGATGATGTTTAGACTGTGTCTGAAAGCAGTGTACTTTATAAAGGCACATGTGCACAGTGTTTGCTATTACATTAATGAAAGAAAATCCAGGAAATGTGTCTCATTTCCAATAATAGGGGGCTAATTACAATACACTATGGAGCATTCACATAACAGAATACTATACAGCCATTTGAAAGGCTGAGACAGATCTAAGTAGATAAATATGCCCTCTTATAGATATGTTTCTTATGTTACCTCATTTAAAATTCATGAAAACTTTATGATATAAGCATTGGTATTATCACCTTCCAAGTGTGAAAACTAAGGTTCAGAGAAGTTAAGTGATTTTGGCAGTCACACAGCTATAAAGTGAGGAAGCTGGACTTGTATGTTGTAGTCTGACTCTAGAGGCAGGATTTTAAAACAGTGAGCAACCTAAGGAGTTGGACTGAGGAGTCCAGAGGAAATAGTAAGTAGATGGGACACTTGGTATTTGTAGTATATGTTCATGTCAGCTTGCCATTACTGTAACAAAATGCCTGACATAATTAATTTATGAAGAGAAAAAGATTTATTTTGGCTCATAGTTTGGGGTGTTTCAGCACCCCCCCATTGTTTTGGGCCTGTAGTGAGATGGCACATCATAGCTGGAATAAGTGGTAGAACAAAACTGCTCGTATTATTTCTGGGAAACAAAAGAGAGAAAGAAGAGACCAGGATCTCACTCTCCCCTCTGAGGACATGATCCCAGTAACCTAACTTCTTCCCATTAGGCCTGACTTCCTAAAGATTCTCCTACCTCCCATTAGCACCAAGCAGAGACCAAGCCTTCAACACATGGTCCATTGTGGGGGGCTGTCTTTCAAGATCCAAACTATAGCACATTATTTGAAAGTATATACAATAATACCGTAATCTCAAAGTTAATTTTTAAGCAATATGCTGATGTCTTCATCTCATTTTCTATTTGCCAGTTATCACACAGGAAAAAATGTGAAAACAAGATAATAAAATTAACAAGTCTCGTTCCAAACTGCTAAAAACTTTTTTATTAAGTTACTTGTAAGAACTTAATAAGTGCAATGAATTTTCTACAAATGCATTTTGGTGTTGAATTTTCTACAACATAATGTTAAATGTCTGCCACTTGTGCTGTATTTATAGAGTCCACCAAAAAACATATACATCAGGAAAAGAACAACTTGTGTAAATATTTTAATACTACTTTATTGAGACATCAAGAGATTAAGACAAGTTACCTTTGGCCTCTACAGTTACAAGAGGCACTCAAAGTGGTGGCCATTAGCTTCTAGACATTTATTAGTATGGTGAGCTACTGGAGTGTGTATACATGTTTTTGGTGGACTCTGTGTATATATACCACTGTTCAAATATATCATTTGTCCATAGCACTGTGTTAATGCTCAAGGGAGTTTCATAATCTCACATATCTTCAGGTTCTTCCCTTGTAAAATCATGTAACTGAATGACCCTCATTTACTTCATTTGGAGACTAAAAATTTCATTAACCTTTTGTGGCCATTGGGTAAAATTAGGAAGGCAGGTCAAATCCCAGCTTCCCTAGACAAATCCGAAAATTTTGAATTCCCCAGGTCATTTGCTCTATCTAAATGATGCTGCTAGTCTGAGGACTTCACCCAAAGATAAACTCCAACGAAACAATTTTCATCATGACACAATTTTCATATTTTCACTCAAATACTTCTTACAATACAGTATAACTATTTATATTATACCTGTATCCTGCCTAGACTGTCTCAAGCATAGTAATAATGCTTTTATTGATCATTTCACTCAGAGCACCCAGTGCAGACTTCCATAATTATTTGATGCGCAATTAATTCTGTATGTCTTGTTAAATGTTGCATTTTTTTGTACTTGGATGTATTCTTTTATGTATATGAGACCAGCTCCTGAAAATCAGATATTCTATTCTAGTCATTCTCATCAAGAGAGAAGGGAGAAAATGTTTTATTAATGCTTTTGGACAATAGTGATTGGCATGAACTTTGCAAGAAGAAAAGCCAGGAAAGATGGCCAGATCAAAACAATCCTCATTCTTAGCATGCACATGCATATTATTTTCAAACTTCTGCTTCATCATTATTTATTAATTATTCTTTACAAAAGGCTGCAGGCAAAGCTTTTCTCTTGTCATTTTCTTTGATATTGTGTGACCAGTGGCTTTTGTTCTCATTTTACCCTCAAAGCTTAATCAGCCTCATAACTGAATGTTTTCCCAATGTTAAAAAAAATTTCTATGTAACTCTTGCATTCCCAGTTTATTTGAAAATCACCATTATTATTTTTACTACTAACAGGTGATGATTTTGTGTTATTTAAGTTCATTCGCACACATACGATATTTAATTCACAACACAATTATTCCATTCTGCCATACAAGGTTTCTTTAGTGGAAGCCACCTTTCTTCTTGGTGGCTTTTCTTACTACAGCAAATTAGGTCTCCATCTGAAATGTTTTGCCCTTGCTTTCTTCCTGGTCCCATCAGGGCTGACCTGGCTTCATGTAGGATCGCCCAAGTGTTGAGGCACTAATTTCTAACATATGGACACTGTCAACCCCTGGCTGAAATGAATGAACTAAGAAGAGGACAAGCATCCATATGGCCTAATTCATATCATTAGTCTCTTTTCTCCCCAAGTCACTAACATATTATGGCCACCTCAAAATAAAGTAAATGGATTAATGCTTCCACAACAGTTCCATTTATCACCTGATTTATTCAAGCAGAAAAATTATTAATGATATATGTATGCAGTGTTGAGCCACTATAAAGTCCTATTGGCCCAAGACAGATTAAGCAAATGAATAGATCAAAAACCAATTAACCAACCAAACTAAGAGCTCTGGAGAAACAGAGTTCAGTAAGATGTGGTTCTTCCCTCAAGAAACTTCTAGTCTAGAAGAGAAGTCTCCTGAGCAAATCACCATATTTATAATCACTAATTACTATTAAAATAAGCAGGTATTATGGGCATCTAGAGAAGGACATCTAAACTGCACAGCTGACCAATAGACTTTATCTAGAGGAAACTAATGTTTATTCACTTTTTTGTTCATTTTATGCAAGTACAATGTTTTATGCCATTAGTATATGTGTAAGTGTCCATAATATATTTTGATTTTGCATATTTTATATAAAATTCAATAATACATTTTGAAACTGATCCATGTTATTCTGTGTAGCTCAATTTATTTATTTATTTACTTACTTAATTTTTATTCCTGGGACTTGAACAGAGAGTCTCCCACATACTAGATAAGTGTTCTGTCACTGAGCTGCACTCTCAGCCTCTACTTCACATTTGTTTCAATTTACATATATGAATATTTGAGACTTTTTTAAAAAACCTTTCATGTTTTTGTGATTGTTGCTTTGGTGCAACAGAGATTTTAAATTTTAATTTAGTCTGATTTATCAATCTTTTATGGATCATGATTTTTGTGCTTATTTAGGAAATTCTTTCCAACTCTTAAATTCATAAAGTTATCATCCTTTATATTTTTCTAAAAGTTAGAGTTACCTTCTCTCTCTCATGCTTACTCCTCCCAATCTACACTGTCCTCCACCTGGCCTCTTGGCCCCAGTCCCTGAGAAACAGACACAGGCAGACCTCATTGAACCAGAAGTTTCTATGCTTTAATTCCTGGCCAGAGGCAGCATCCCCCACATCCTCACTGGCCCCATATTTTTCGCCAAGGTATTCCTCCAGGTAAGAACCGAGTACAGCCTGTTGCTCTGCAGGCTCCTGACAATGGCTGACTGGGAGATCTGTTGTTGCCCCTGCTGTGGGGCAGTCAGCCCACAGTGCTTCCAGTTCTGTCTGCTCTGCCTCCACTGCTGCTCCACCCAGCCCCGAGGTCGCTGGCTTCAGCTCCTTCTTGCTTTGTGCTTCTCTCCTACTTGGCCCTATCTGTCTGTCTGTCACTATATCTTGCTTTGGAGACTTACCATTTCCTTTTGCTTTCTCTTTTTATATATTCACTGAGTTTGGAGAAGAAATAAACCACTGACACAAAAACTTCTAGAACTCTTTTGACCCAAACCCTAACTCTTTTTCTATATGGCAAATTATAAGAAAGAGTAGGAATTAGCTAGACAGAGAAGGCTGTTGAGAGAAATTGCACATGAGAGGAAGAGCTTGTAGGAATCCACTAGATGGGAAAAGAAAGAGGCTTTGGGGGAAATGGAAGCACTTTTTTATGACAGTAACTCAGAGGGCACAAGGGATCCCCCAAATTACCACTTCCCTAAAATACACACAAAGGACCCAAAGAACTGACTCCTAAAGAAGAGAAATTTAAAAAAAAAAAAAAAGAAAAGAAAATAGAATTACTCTATAGAAGACACTCCAGACTTCAAATGCATTCACATCAATTCAGCGAGGCAGAGGATGGTGACATCATTATGTCCATTGTTGAAACAAGAAAACTGAGATTTAAGAAGCTTAAGGGACAGACTAAAGCCAAAACCCAAACCCTCTTTTGCTTAATTCTTTTGTGACTTCCAACAACTACAATTCAGAGTGTACAACAAAGAAACTGTTGACCATGGATGTATTTCAGCCAAAACCATAAAACCAAAAGCAATTGGAATTGAAATAAATTTCTTTGACACTCCTTGGTTTCACTTTAGTCTCTTCTCCGACCTGTCTCTCTGTCTAGGCTCTGAACCCAAAATCGTAAATTGTCCATTATACTCATTTACTCTGTGATACAAAAGACTAAAAAGGTTCAATGTTCTATCTACTCTCCTAAAATTGGCATTTTTAAAACTAGGACAAAGGAAATAAATTCTGTTTGTACAAGTTCTAAATAATAGTAGCCTGCAAAGTCTTTTTACCAGTGTTCCCTAAACCACATGACTCAGGGTCTTCATGGTCTTGCATATGAGGACCAACCTACCTTAGCAATAGTGGAGATTTCAATTCACTTAACTATATGAGTTTCAAATTAGAAGTCAGTATCTCTGTTAACAAAACTACATCCTAGGGCTTTATATGTAGTTCTGTAAAGAATCACCCATTTACTCAACAAATATAGACAGTCTTTGGCTTACAATGGTTCAGCAAATGATATTTAATCTCTGTGACCCATACAAACAATCTGGTCTTCACTTTCTGCATAGTACTCAACCACTTTTCATAAAACAGAGTTTGTGTCAAATGATTTTGCCCAACTGTAGGCTAATGTAAGTGTTCTGAGCACATTAAGGTAAGGTAGGCTAAGCTGTGATGTTCAGTAAGCTAAATGTATTAAATGTACAACAATACCTCTGTTCATGAATGCTTCTGTTCGTGAACAATTTGGTTGGCAAACAGAAGCATTAGGCACAATTTTGTTTCTGTTCTCAAACTCCACATCAGGTGACAAACACGACTGTGGCCATCTTCCCCAGAATCATAAAACAAATTAAGTTCATAAACCTAGGTACCACTGTATTCTTTTACTTATTATTTTCTACATATGACAGATTTTTTGGGGACACAACCTCAGTGTAAGTCCAGGAGCATTTGTACTCCAATTTAAATAGATTAATATTAATTATTATAAAATGAAAATATTTAGGGCTGATGCATGAGTAGGGATTGTAATCCTTGATCAAATCGCACTTATTTTGAAATTCAATCACACTGTAACTTGATTTTTTTAAAAAAACCCTGTAATAAGAAGACTAAGACCAGTTATTTCAGGTGACAAAGTGTAAACGTGACCCAGTTTTGCTGAATTTGTACATTATTGTTCTTTCTATTCCCTATTATCAATTCAAGTCCTATTTGAATTATTACATAGTTCTCCCTTTCCCCTCAAATGAGAGCTCTAATAACCCATCGTCCCCGTATTTTTACTACTCCTACTCCATCCTTAAAAACTGCTTTCTATAAGTCTTACATGTCTGGACAAGGGGAAGGGGATCTTCTTTGAAATCCCAGTAGATATTCCCATCTTTTATTATTCCTCTGAGTTCTTAAATAGTACAAATACCAATTCCCATTCCCTTCTATAAAGATAGAAAAATCCAGTTCCTAAAGGTAGACCTTGAAGCAAGGCTTTAATCACTACTGCTATTTTCCTCTGATATTAATGAATAAAACCAGAGCTTAGCAAATGTGTACTCATGATATAAAACATACGTCGCTACAAGTTTAAAAGAGCATACTTCAGACTCTGAAAATGCTTCACCTATGTCTCTTGAGAAAGATAAAGCAAAAGAAAGAGAAAGTATAAACAGTGGCAAACTCTGTGCTTTATTCCCCCAGGTTTTCAGGGTATGGGATATACAGACTCTTTCCCTATTACAAGTCTTCCACGACCCCCAGGGAGGACCGGGAGACATGCAGATTTATTCTATGGTATATGATACCAAACACGGCATGCTTATTACAGGTAGGTGTACCCAATAATGGCAACTCAAACTCATGTCTTGATTTTTAACCTTTTTAAAATTAGTATTCAAGCATGTACTGTGGGGTAGGGAGGGGATCAAGAAGGAGTAATTACAAACCATGATTCACCACCCCAGTGGTGTATCGGTCCCTGCTTTCTTATCACTCTATGGCCGGGAGGATGGAACACGTAAATGCACTTTTCTGAAAATAATATGTCGGCTCTCTATGTTCTGTTTTTTTGTTTGTTTGTCTGTTTGTTTTTGCAGGGGGGTGGGGGTGTGCTAGGGATTGAATTCAGAACCTTGCACTTTGCTAGGCAAATGCTCCACCACTGAGCAGAATTTCCAACGCTGTTCTCTATGTTCTTGAACCAAAGAATACACAACTCAAGAATACACAACTCAAGACTGTAGCTGCTGTGTCTAGGACAAATCCAGCTCCTATGCTCAGCTCTGACTGTGAGCCTGTCTTAGATGATGGCCCCAGTATAAGTCCCTTTTCTGCAATGAAGCAATTATCCCCATGCATTCTGCTCAGAAGGCCGTCAGTAGGAAGAATATAGACCCGCCTAACTGCCTTTACTTCTTTCTAGACAAAGAGCAAGGCAGACAGAAGATAAAACTGAGTGCTAATACCAACTCATTTTCTATTTTCTTTTCCTTGCAGCCTCTTAGACATATGAAAGAAACAAGTTACCCTGTTGGGCATTTAGTTTGAACACTCTTCACATGCTTACCCTTAGGCCTTAGAAGAAAAATGAATGATATTAATAGTAGTTCCTCTTCTGGAACACTCAGCCAAAATTGCATTTCCTAAGCATATTCCCACTGACCACCTGCTCTGAATTTCTGTGAGATTAATTAAGGAAGGGAAATGCTTGGTGCTATCTCTGGTGGAGAATATAATTATTTTTAACTTTTGGGTTGGTACTTTTTTTCCTAGATTAGGAGGGAGCTAGCATTTTGTGCCTGAGTTGTAAGCACCCCTCCTCTACATGACCTCCTCTAAAAAGAACATACGAATGACTACATGAAAATTTTTTCCCTTAGTGCCCCAACTAGCATTTTTCATTACTGAGTTCAACATTTCTATTCCATTTATCATCAGAGTAACTCAGGACTCAAATATCAAGACAAAAGAAGAAAGAAAACAGAAAAAAATAAGAACATTTCTTCCCAACTGTATCTAATTTTCGGAGTATTTCTGCCTGCAAAAAAATTGAGCTCAAAAAAAAAAGAATATTGAGCTCTATGTATTACTTAACCACTGAAATTATATACGTTGACTATATAACCATCAACTTGATATTAGAAATCCACAAAGTTTATCAATTCATGCTTTGATTCAAATGAAGCAGCTTTATACAGTAGTCTTCTAAACCACACCACCAGCAGCACCACATTTTAGAAATGCTTTGTAGAAAATGTTGTTATTGGCACTGTCATAATTTACTACTTTTTATTAAGAAAACGACCATTTGTAATTTTTTACTTTTTTCATTTTATCATCTAACCACCCTGTGAGGCAGGAATTATTAATTTTATAAATGGCAAAACTGAATCTCAAACAGCTGAACTGACTAGTAGACAGTAGGAATATTGAGCTGAGATTCGATCTCAGCGCTCCTGACTCCTGAATCCACATTCATTCTCTGTACCGCATCATTCCTACAGTTGTAGTATAACCAGCCAAAAAAAGAAAAGAGAAAATTATCATTTGCCCATAAGCACACCTCATTTTGTTTATGTCCATTCTGAATTAAGTTAGTTGCTGTCGGCACAATGTTAAAGCATCTACCAAGAAGCTCCAAGTGTGATTTGGTTATCTGAGTACCATATGCCTCTCACATTTTCATATTGAGATATCTGAATTGAGACATATTACCAGATGAACCATCTCAGTCCTTCTTTACACATGCACAGATTTTATCTTAAAATTTAAACACCTTGGGAAAGTATTTAGCGACTCCTGCTAAAAGTTTCAAAGTTGAGATTTTTTTGAAGAGATGTGAGAAACCTAATGCAAAGTCTGCTGCTGGTAACTTGATCTCCATATCAATAAAAATAGGGAAGATGTTTTATTATTATTTGAACTACCAGAATACTTTGAGGTTATTGTTAGTACTCCTAGACATGACACTAAAATAGAACACATAATCAGTTGATTTTGAGAATTAAATAATACTTGTAGTTTATAGTACAACTGTAAAACCAAACCAAATGCCCTTAGGAAAAAAAATGCAAGAATGCCTGATCTCCATCTTATGGCCTTGCTAACTGCATCTGTCACTGTGGTGATTTGGAAATTAATTTTACTTAATTTTCATGTTGCAGTGATTGTCTTGCAATCATTCTTACTCATTATATTTAATAAAATCATGCTCACAGAGTGCTTTATAATTTGTTGGTTGAAAAGTGTTCTCTAACAATACATTTCAGTCACTAAACAGAAGCTTGCCTTCAGCAGAGAGCTAACAATCACCTTCATTGTTATGAACCAGATGGAGAGGCACAAGGGGCACAATACAGAAGGGGGAAAGTAGACCATAAAAAGTAGGTTATTAGGGTCACTAAAATGGAGATGTTGGTGAACTCTAAATGACCTGTGCTTGAAAAACAATGAAACATCCAAAATGTTTCCAACATCCAAAA